>OY757928.1:33093429-33221628 GCA_963585895.1 Sepioteuthis lessoniana | reverse complement strand
GACTATGCTGCTGACATAGTGCTACTGTCAAATACGCTGACCCAGGTCAAATCCCTGCTGCATAGTCTGGAAAAAGCAGCAGCTGGCATATGCTTCCTTGTCAATGCAGACAAAACAAAGTTCATGTGCTTTAATCAAAGAGGTGACATCTCCATACTAAATGGTAGATCTCTGAAACTTGTGCACTAATTCGCCTACCTCAGAAGCAGCATCTCATCTACTGAAAATGATATCAACATGAGACTAGCAAAGGCTTGGACAGCTATAGATTATAGGTCATATGGAAGTCAGACCTATCATATAAAAAAACACACGGTCATGTCAATACTGCTGTATGGATGTACCACATGGACACTGACTAAGTATATGAAGAGAAAGATTGACGGCTTGCACAAGAATGCTTTGAGCTATATTGAACAAGTCTTGGATGCAGCATCCCACAAAGCAGCAGCTGTATGGACACCTTCCACACATCTCAAAAGCCATCCAAATTAGATGAGTAAGATATGCAAGATACTACTGGAGAAGTAAGCGATGTACTCCTGTGGACCCCCTCACACAGATGAGCAAGAGTAGGGTGACCAGCTAGAATCTATATATCTACAACAACTCTGTACTGATTCAGGATGTTGCATGGAAGACCTACTGAGAGCGATGAACAATAGGGACGAGTGTTTGGAGAGGGTTAAAGAAATCCATGCTAGTGGCACGCCATGATGATGATGATGATATTTATAGGATTTGCCAATATATAACTCACAAGCATCATTATGCCATAAAAGTAAATGACCAAACCATAAATAAGTATACCCTGAATGATTTTTTATTTAAAGTTAATTTTCTTCTAAATCAAAGATATCAGGATCTTATTATTTATAGTTGAAAATTATACAATAAAAATGAATATTATTAGTCATTATCTATTACCAAACTTTACACCAGAGAAAGTCTCTAAAGAAAAATAGGAATATATATCAGTTCAAAAATAAATATCCCCCTAATTAATATCAATACAATTTTACTTTAGTTGAGGTGATGTGCAATGATATATTTTGATTTAGAGTATGATAATTCTGTTGTTTGGTAATGAATGATACCTAATGATATCCATTTCAGTTGTATAATGTTCTACTAGAAATAATAAAATCCTGGTATTTTTGGTTGAGAAGAAAATTAAATTTTGTAAAATATTTATTGGAGTGTACTTATTTATATGAATCACTGTATTTTCAGTTTATATAATTTCATACACAGTACTTAGATAATAGATGTGAAACTTGTGTGTGTGCATGTGTATATATATATACTGTTGGTGATTTATTTTTATTTGTTTTATATATACTTATCTAAACTTTCTTCATCGCCACAACCAATTGCCGATGTGCAAAAATCTTTACTAAATACATTGTGCGCTCATACATCTCTCATAGAATATATGCATGTGTGTATATCTCATATATATATATAAAATGACAGACACACCAACCAGAAATAAGTATGTGCATCTATATATATATAGAGAGAGAGAGAGAAAGACACCAACTAGAAAGAGCAAACAAAGCCTTTTCTAAATACATTGTGTGCACATACACCCTTCATGTATATGTGTATGTGTGTATCTATATATATATATATATATATATATATATAGAGAGAGAGAGAGAGAGAGATAATAAGACACTAACCAGAAAGAAAAAACAAAGCCTTTACAAAATAAAAGCATTGAAAAAACTTGAGTAAATCAAGAATGTAGAAAACTAAAAATTATAAGTGTTTTCTAAAGATAGGCCAACACAGGAAATTCAATAGGAATTTATCTTTTTATATTGATTCTATTTCATTGCCTGGTCTATTGAATATTGAACAGTGTGTTGAATGATTGGAATTACAAATTGATAAAATTAAATAGCAACCAGTTCTTGCCTAAATTTGGAACATGTCAAGAGTAAAAGTGAAAGTAAAAACTAAATAATATAAAAATGATAAAATTCAGTTCCAGACAACCCAAGTTACTCTCTGAACTTTCTGCCTTCAATAGTTTTTTTTGGAAGTTCTCTGAGCATAGTTTCCAAAATTCAGTAGCAGAAGAAAATACTTGAAAATCCTCACATGGTGTGGTATAATGATTACTGTCATTAGAAATGGATTCTGAGTTAAAAACCCTTGACTTGGTCATTTGTGTTTTAGCTATGGCTAAATATCAGGCCAGACTGGGCTCTTTAACCTTGCCACAACTAGTCTAGAAAGAACATAAAGTTTTCCTCCTCTTAAACCAGTTGCCATACCAGGGTTAAAGAGCCCAGTCTGATTATATTTACCCATAACTGGAAGGATAATAGTTTGATTTCCTAAGAGTATTAGCACTATGAAATACAATCAGCCTCATTGATGATTTGAACTTGGATAGCCAAATCCACTTCCCACAATGATAACCATTAAACTGCATGAACATATGATTTTGGAGCAGAAATTCAAAAATAGACATATTTGGAACATAAATGATATATCCAATATGTAATACCATATACTAATTAAGAATCTTTTTTAAACAATTTAATCAATTATATGAGAATATTGAACTTTGACTTTTCACTATTTCTACAAGAGATTGAAACTTAAGTTTCAAACAAATGTTCTAAAAATGAGATTTGATACCCAAGGCATCTGAACTTGTTCAATTTTCTCTATATTCTCTAAATAACATAGATTTCAAATCTACATAGGTACATTAATAATTTTGTTGTCTAAAGGTGAAAAAAAAAGCAACTGTTTTTCAACATAATCTCTTTTCTTGTCTAATCACTTAAGCCTACACTTCTGCATAGATCATATATATTGAACATTATACAATGAAAATTTCAGTTAAATAATACATTGGGCTGTAAATATATTGATCCACTCCTGCATGCATCTATGTTTATGCCTGTATAGGTTTGGACAATTCAATTATATTCAAGTTCAATAGGTTTATATGAAGATCTGTACAAAAAGAAATTTAAGTATCTGAAAATAGAGACATATGTACTTATCTTTGCATATGCTGAAATTGCTGTGTACACAGTGAATAATAAAATGCAATATATGTGTCTATTTTTTCCCTGATCTGTTGCATGCATCTATTTGCATACAGCTGATAGCTAGATAAGCAGGTGTAAGTTTTAAAAGATTAGATATATTTTTTATAATCGTATTTTTAAAGAATATTAACTATCGCAGTCGAATGTCCTGTAAACAGAATGTTAGATCTTAAAACAGATTGTTCCCTTTCATCTTGTAAAATTCTAATAAATATTTTGTTACTAAAACGTCTTTAATGTTATTCATTCACTCATTGCTTGAAAAAACAATTTTTTTTTTCATTCATTCAATATACATGTTGTATACACCTTATTTCATTTACCTTTCTTTTCTTATATTTTTTCAACTCATTTTAAATTTCATTTAGTTGCTTAAGCATCTTTCTTGTTGTTCATTATTTTCTTTAATAGTTTGTTCCTTTTTTCTTTTTGTTCAATATTTTCATTATTCATTTTTTCCTTCTTTCTTTTTCACTATTCATTATTTTCTTCACTGATTTGCTCCTTCTTTCTTTCTTTCTTTCTGTTCATTATTTTCTTCACTGATTTGTTCCTTCTTTCTTTTTCACTGTTCATTTTCTTCTTCACTGATTTGCTCCTTTTTCCTTTTTCACTGTTCATTATTTTCTTCACTGATTTACTCCTTTCTTTCTTTCTTTTCTTCACTGATTTGCTCCTTTCTTTCTTTCTGTTCATTATTTTCTCCACTGATTTATTCCTTTCTTTTTCACTGTTCATTATTTTCTTCACTGATTTGTTCTTTCTTTCTTTTGTTTATTCATTATTTTCTTCATTAATTTGTCCTTTCTTTGTTTTTCACTGTTCATTATTTTCTTCATTGATTTGTTCCTTCTTTCTTTTTTTCTGTTCATTAATTTCTTAATTGATATGTTCTTTCTTTATTTTTTTTTTTGGCTTTATAATTTTTTCTTCCCTCTTCTCTTATGGCTTATTTTCATTTTTTCTATTTGACATTTTTCTTTTATTTTCTTGCTTTTTTCTTTTTTTTTCACTTTTTCATTTCTTTTCTTTTTTTTCTTTCTCCCTATTTCATTCCTTTTTCTTTTTTCTTTTTTTCCTGTACTTTATTTTTTCATTTTCCTTTTTTCCACTTTTTATTTTCAGTTTTCTTATATTTTCTTTCTTTTCTTTCCTGTTCTTTTGATTTTCTTTTTTGTTTTCTCCTTTTCTTTTTCTTTCTTTTTTCTTTTTTCACTTCTTTCTATTCTCCCCAATTTACTCTCTTTTTTATTTTTTTACCACTTTCATTCTTCCTTCACTTTTTGTTACTTTCTTCTTTTCCCCTTTTATTTTTTCCACTGATTTCATGCTTGTTTTTTTCTTCATTCAATTCCCATCTCCTCATTTTTTTCATTGGTTCCTTCTTTTTTCTCCCCTTTTTCTGTTCCTCATTTCTTTTAAACTCTCTTCTTTTATTCCTTCAATTTTTCAATCTCTTTCTCCCTTTATAATTCTTTTCTCTCTTCTCTTTTTCTCTCTCTTATTCTTTCTTTATTCCTCTCTCTAACTTTCAATCTTTTTTTCTTTTTGCTTTTTATTCATTAACTTGTTCTTTCTATTTTTTCTTTCATGTATTTCTTCTTTGTCTTTCTTCTTTAATGATTTCCCCCTCCCTCTCCCTTACTTTTTTCCATCTCTCCCCACTCTGTATTTTAGCTCTCACACCCCCATTTCTTCCTTTTGTTTCACCATTCCATGACCATAATAATTCAAACACCACGCTCCACTGCTTTATCAGCAGACATTCTTACCACAGTGACAAGATTTCATAAACGCACTCATTCAGGAAAATTCTTTTAAACCATTATATCTTCAGATTTCTTTGTTTAATGGCTGCTTCAAATAAAAGGAACAACTATGTGTATATGTCTGTGAATAGCTTATTGATCTTATACAGCACTCATGAGTGGAATTCATTTCCCAGAGCCCTGTTGAAAGATGCTTGAAAATTGGAAGTTCTTCATGCCCAACTTGCTTCATTTAGCCACTGTAAACAAGTAACTAGAAAAGGCATGAGTTCACAAATGTTGTTATTTGATTCTTACCAAGCCAAATCTAATTTGATAAGCAGTAGAAAACACAGAGGCAAATAGCAAAAGAAGAAAGACTAAACTAACCAAAATAGACAAATAAATAAAAAGACTTTCATTGTGGATATCTTGAGGTGATGCTTCATTTGCTATACAATTTATGGAAGATTTCACCCTGGCAATATTACAGAGGTGATGATATTGTTAATCTTTCTATTCAGGGGCTTTTCAACAAACTTTTTATCTATTTCTCTGCAATAAACTGATTATAGTATACAGTCTGTTTTCAGGTACTACTTCTTGCTTTAGTCAACCTCCAGGAGCTCTAATCAAGCAATGGTTAGAAATTATATATATATATATATATATATATGCACCTAGTGACCCATAAACTCATTAGGTTCCTCATCACAACAGTAATCCATGGTGATATTGATGCTTCTATTTATGAAGGAGTGAAGGATTCTAATCAGCATTTTATACTTATTTCCATAATACTGAGTATCTGAATAATTTTAAGTGTCATCATCATCAACAAGTGATGCTGATAGCACAGTGTTCCTGACTCTCCATCTATCTCAATTATCCATGATTCTTGGCAGGTCCTCTAGACTGCATCTTATATCCACACAGAGCTTATACATGTAAGTCATTGCTAGTTGGCCAGAACTGGTGCATCCATGGGTAGGAGTTCATAGGAGAATGTTGCTTATGAGTTTGTTTTTACTTCACCAGATGTGCCCAGCATGTCTTGTTCACCTTACTCAGATGGTTTGTGAGATAGGAGGTAAGTGGCCATTCAGTTGCTATTTTGTGAGGTGTTGCTTCTAGGATTTGTTCAAAACAGCATGTCATATTCTTGTGTAGTTCTCATCAAACTTTTTCTCTATGCGTTTCATCAGCATCCAGGTGGTGTGTCTATACATTAGTATTGACACTGCCATAGCTTGGAAAAATTACCATTTTGTTTTATCAGAGAGATCAGACTTGCATATGATTAATAACTTATCAATAGCAGTCTATGCCTTTGCCAGGTATATATTGACATCACTTTCAAGAGATGAGATATTGCTACCAAGTTATGTGAACTGGTCTCATTTCGGAGGCTTGCCACTCACTGGAGGCGCCTCATTGAAGACCTGCCAAGGGTGATGGATGATAGTGACAGATGTCGAGAAAGAGTCCAGGAACTCTGTGCTATCAGTGTGACTTGATGATGATGTATCTTTTAATTTTTTTTCATTTAATTCTAAACTTTAGTCATATATAGATTGTATCTTATACTAGTTGATAGTTGTGAAAATATTTTTTTAGCAATGAAACTAAATAACATTATCTATAAATAGATTATTTTTATTTCTGTTGATGAAAATGGATTTTTATTATTGTTTTTGTCTTTATCACATTTCATTGTATTCTTTAAATTTGGCAGTTTTACTATATCATTAGAAGATGAAATTCTACTTTTCTGACCAAATTGTATTTTACATATGACACAAAAAAGATAAATGCACATATCACTGTTATAGAATGATTATACATATTTTAGATATAAATACTAGATTCATATTTTTTTATCAATTTTTTCATAAATCTTCTTGAATAAACAAATCTTATAGAAAATAATTTATGACAAGACAGCCCATTTATTATCAACAGTCCCTCAGAAGTTGTAAGGATACATCATCTGCTTCATATTCTTATATACATATATATATACTACCCCTGGCAAAAAATATGAACCCATTACCCTTAGAAAATGTTTCTTCCATGATTTCTAATCTATGAAAAATAAACAAAGCACAAACTAAGAAAAAACTTACTTTATTTGATATCCAAACATTTTGGCTTCATGGAACATACCTTAAATTGAAATGATTTATTTCAATTAATAAGATTTTTTCAGTAAAATGTAGAAGAAAAAATTATGGAATTACTAAATTATAAAAAAAAAATTATGGTATCACCAAAGAGAATGGGATTTTAAGAGTCATATTATAGAACTGTCAAAAATAGAGAACCAAATTCATTGTTCTGACAAGCGAATCTTATATATATATATATATATATATATATACATGAAAGAAAATGACAATTTGGAAAATCGGCTTGTCATGTTTCTATTGAGCATCAACAGAATGATATTCTGATAATGCTATATCTTTTGTGAAACATGTCAGTCTTATTTTTCAAACTGTTTTTTCTTTCTCCCTCTACCAGATTTCATTTCAACCTCATATATATAACACAGTTTTTCCTAAATTTTTTTCATGGATGCCTACTCAAAACACTACTAACCTCAAATTATACCTTTATGCTAGATCCTTCACCCTTGTAATGCTTTACAGCTACCTAGTGGATGATATGGACCCCAGTGCAAAAAACTGTAGCATCACTATTTAAGGAGTGATATGGACCCCGTTGGGAAACACTGCAACATCATTATTTGTTGATGAATCAGTTTGAATTTGTTTGCTTGAAAGGCATTGGTCACTGCTACACTAATTCTTTAGTTTAGTTTCTCAGTTTAATGGCATATCCACCTTCATGGTTTATTCAATGCCAAAGTCAGCCTTGCCGAAGAAAAGCAGTGATACTATTTAACCCATAGCTGTGAGATAAGAGGATTTATTCCTTTTCCAAAGATATTTGCCTGAAAGTGAATGTAACAGCACAACTGGAGTTTGAACTCTTTTACTTTAAGGCTGCAGTCCACCACTTTTTGCTCTCATGCCACAGGACTCCCCCATTAATCCTTTAATCTTGTAACTGAAAGGTTCATAATTATTATAAACTGATTATACAAGATTTTTAAAAATTTGACTTTGGACCAATAAGCCGCCCATGGCCAGTTAGCAAACATGGCAGCTCCTTGCACACACTGTTAACCCAAACTTAATCAAATTTGAAAGCAGTGTATTATTCCCTGATCCATACTTCCCTGCTATTGATATACAAATATACTTACCAGTCCTTAAGGTGTCTATTACCCCTCTGTGAAATAATTTAATCCCTATCTCCTAAACTGCATCTAATGGTAATACTCGAGGCCTGGATCTTTGAGAAATTGGAGTATTTCTTCATTGCTATTAATTACTTTCAAGTCCACTATGACTTATCATAGTTGTACCTGTTAGGGTCACTTCTATGCATCAGATACAAATGTTTAATCATTTATTATACTTGAAACCATTTAAGTGTGTGCAAATAGAACTATTAGTGTTAGATAACTAAACTTGAAACCATTTAATTGTGTGAACGAATGAGCTCTTGCTCATTTAAAAATGCTACCTACAAACTATTCATTTGCAAATTATATATAATTGATATATACATGTATAAGCAGGATTTAACATTAAATAACTTACAAGGGTATGATATACCATAAAATCAACCAACCAACCTAATACTCTCCTAGAGGGTGGTATTAACTCGGTTGGGAAACACTGATATAATTTATTAATCTTGAAGTGCTCATCACACTCCTGTCACTATCATTTCTACCCTCCTTTCTTAACAAGAATTAGATATCATCCAACAGCTGGTACTTGCTAAATTTTGCTTGGTCATGCACCTATGATATATTTAGATCTATCTTATTTAAAATTAGGTGATATAAACAGCATCAGTCTATAAAAAAAATCAACTGACAGTAAAACAGGAGAAAATAAAACAGTACACCTTGCACAAAAAGAGTAGAGCTAATATGATAATAATAAAATGTAAAAGTTCATGCGTCTCACAACTCTGAGTTTCACAGAACAATTGATCATCAGATGGGCAAAATTATATATACGTATATATATTTATCAACCCATCTGCATGAGCAGGATATGACACAAGGTAATTTTTAAGCAGAGTTTAACATAAGTAAATTCAGAGTTTTCCTTCTTCTAGACCAGTTGTTATACCAAAGTTAAAGAGCTCAGTCTGTCCTACTATTTACCCATAGCTGAAGGGAGAAGAGCTGGATGTGTACTCTCTAGGGAAGGCGTTTGAATTTAAAGGATGGGGTATTAGCAGTATATGAAATGGAAACAGCCTCAGTGGTCACACATCTAACTTTTGTAATCTAGCTGGAACCAGTGCATTAAAAATGACTACTATGTCTATATTTTGACTTAGTTTTGCTTAGTCTAGCACAGAGGATACAGATTGTGTATTCATGCACTCATATACCAATGATATATCTAAAGATATCTATCAATGGCAGCTTCATGCACACTCTCTTTACCTGAAGTTGATCAAATTTAAGAATGTATACTTTCCTGCTCATCATCTACAAATTTACTCACCACACCTTCAGGACAAATACCCCTTGTATTTTTAGTCCCCACCCACTAAATTCTAATGCTCCCCTAGAGGGTGGTATTAACTCTGTTGGTTTGGTTTGTTTGTCTAATGGCATATCAACCTTTGTAGGTTATTTAATGCCAAAGCCATTCTCCTAGAAGAAAAGCAGTGATACTATTTAACCCATAGCTGGGAGGATAAGGAGGTTCATACCTTTCCCGTGGGTATTTGCCCGAAAATGAACAAAATAGCATGACTGGAGTACAAACTCACTTACTACGATTCTGCAGTCCATCACTTTAACCATTACACCATGAGGACACCCCCCTAACTCTGTTGGGAAACACTGATATAATATATAAATCTTGAAGGGTTACTCACCCTCCTTTGACTCGGTCATTTGCACCCCACCTTCTTTGTAAGAGTGAGATATCATTCAACTGCTGGTATTTGCTAAGCTTTACTTAGTCTAGTGAAAAGGCCTCGGATTGCTTACTGTAACTACTCTTCTTAGGTCATCTCCCATCTAACTTAATATTGGTAATCTAGCAGGAACCATTGCATTAAACATGACTTTACCATAAGTCTATATACTATTTTTTGATAGTGTCCTTAGGATAATTGTCATCATCATAGGAAATGAATTTGTAACCAGAATTCAAATTCTGAACAAGGCTTTTTGCATTTCACTTTATGTTAATGCTTCTGGAAAGGGCAAAAATCCATTTGTTCTCCCTCCAAATAGGGATGAATTGTAGGGCAGGATGGGTTTTTTAGCTCTGGTTTGGCAATCACTCCAGGAGAAGGAAAGCTGAATTCAAACTAAAATGTAGACTCATCACTCTTAGTGCAAGAGTTATCCTAGTTATTGTATAGTAATTTTATATATATATATATATATATAAGACCCATGAAAATCAGAAAATGATATATTTTTAGACCCATGAACTCACTGGATTTCTCAATGAGTTCATTGATTACCTTGTGTGTGTGTGTATATATATATATATATATATTCCTTGCTTGATTAGAACTGGAGGTTGACTACAGCAATAAGTAATACCTGAAAGTAGACTATCATTCCTCGTTTCTTTCTTCTCACCCTTCTTTCTGTACCATGAGGCACATTTTCTGGGTCAGTTCACAATTTTAGGTTTTACTGATATGATCATAATTAGCTTTCACAAAAAAAAGAAAAATAATAGGAAAAAAAGGATTAGATATTAACCACCTTTGATCTCAATGTCACCTGGAGATAATTTGGAAAATTAAATCTGCTTAAAATTGACCTTGTATCACAGGGATTGGGTAAATGTATACATTGAAGGTTATTATTAAGTCATGGACAATGCTCCTCTCATGGGATTATCTTGACAATAAACCAACTATGATCATTATATGAAATTAGTTTAAATGACTATCTTTCTTACCAAATAAGAATTGAGCCTGACTTCAACTGTTTTAATATTCCATAATTTATTTCTTTTGCTCAAGACTTTTGAAATCTCTAGCACATGATCAGCACCTTTTTTTTTCCTTTTTTTTTAAAATGACAACTGTGTTACTTCAAAAAATCTGCAAAATGCAGATTATTATATTAAACTAGTTTCAATGATTTTCTTGACTCATGTTAAGCTAAGTCAGGATCCAACTATATTATGCTTTAGTAATTCTATTTCTTTTAGTATAAGTCATGTATTTCTAAAATCAATACCAATCAGATAACATAAATTCATTCCAAACATTAAATCTTACCTATTGACCTTCCATTTTGTTTCACTGAAACATCACAATTGATTATAACTTGTTATAAATCATAAATACTTGCATCATTTATTAAATATTAAAGGATTTGTTATGACTTGATCTGTTTGTATTTACAAATAGAAATCACTGAAACATTTAAAACAAAGAAAAGAGATCGAAATGATTGCTTTTGTAAGATATTTTTATTGTTCCAGCTGATTTTGAAAGATTATCTGATAACCTCTTCAAATTTATGTTTCTTTCACTTTTTTCCTCTCTTAAAGTTTTTTTTTTTTCATTTCATCTTTCTGTATTTAAAAAAAATCTTTTTTCTTTCTTTTTTTCCATTTTTTTCTTTTTTCTTTCCTAACCTCCTTCTTTTTTTTTTTTCTTACCTTCTATCTTTTTCTATACTTTCCATTCTTCTTACATCTTTTTTTCCTTCCTTCTTTCTATGTTTCTTTTCTTCTTTTGATCTTTCTTGCTTTCTTTTTCCATCTTTTTTCTTTGTTTTCTACTTACTGTCCTTGTTTGCTAGTTTCACTCTTTCTTTCATATTTCTGTCTTTCTTTTTCTCTTTCTCACATTGTGTCTTCTTTTTTTTCTTCTCTCTTTCCATCTTTCTTTCTATTTTTATCTTTTTTTTTCTTTCTGTCTCTCTTTCTCTTTATCATTCCTTGTTTTTTTTTTCATCTTTCCCTATCTTTTGATCTTTCTTTTCTTCTTTTTCCTCTCTTTATGTCTTTCTATCTTTCTTGCTTTTCTTTCCTTCTTAATTTCTTTTCTACTTTCTGTCCTTCTGTACCTTCCATTTTTCTTTCATCCTTTTCTTGCCCTTCATCTTTTCTCTTCTTATTATTTGTTTGCTTTTTTCTTCTTCCTACCTTTCTTTCCATATATTCTTCTTTCATCTTCCCATCTTTCTTTCTTTTTTCTTTCTTTTTCTCTGTTTTCTTATTATCATTCTTTTTTTTTTCTCATCCTTCTTTTTGCTTCTCTTTCTTTTTGTCCAAAGAGGCACATTTTCTGAGTCAGTTCTCAATTTTAGGTCTTACTGACATGGCTCTAATTGGCAGGCACCAAAGAAGAAAAACAAAAAAAAAAAAAAAAAAGAGAGAGAGAGAAAGAAAAAATTTAAATATGAAACACCTTTGATCTCAAAGTCACCTGCTGATAATTTGAACTCTGGATAACATTATTCCAAATATCAACACACTCTTCACAGAAATGTTTCCTTCCCGTTTTTTTTCTTTCTTTAATTCAAAAAAATCAGATTTCCTCATTTATGTATCACTCTCTTCCTCTTGTCCCACAAAAAATAAGTCAAGGAAAAACTATTTTAGACTCATGGGGGAGAGAAAAGTAAATGAATGAATGTAATTATAGGAATTTGAGAAAATAGACGACCATTTTAGTTAGTTAGTTTTTTTATTATTATTGTTTTAGAAATTTATCAAGAGGATTGCTCCGAAAAATAAAAGTTAATATAAAATCAATAAAAAAATTTAATGCTATTTTATTAAAGACACTTTCCTGTATTGTAAAAATATAATATATATATATATATATATAATATATATCTCTGTGTGTGTGTGTGTGTGTATATATATATATATATATATATATATATATATATACGCTCCCCCATGGGGGTTGAGCACTCTGGCAAAGGAATTGCCAGCCGCCACTCGCATAATGCAAACATTTTCGAAAGAATTGAGCACTCAGGTAGCCGATAGGGTATAAAAATGTAAACAAATGGACGCTGTCCTGGATATGACACTAAACAATCTGATGGTGAGTTTTCAGTAATGCTGGAGCTTTAGGGAATGTGGAGTACTCCTTCATTGCCATCGCTCCCAGGTCCATTTTGGCCCAGAGTGGTAGCACCTGATAGGGGCCTATCTATGCGTCAAATAGAACTAAACTATGTACTAATGCTAAACTGAATTACTTGAAATAGAACTGTTTTGATATTCAAACTACGTACTTATGCTAAACTAATTTTTTTTTAAATAGATCTGTTTTGACATTTAACTGTGTGTAAAGAAAAACTATGCTTATACCAAACTAAATTGTTTGAATTAACTGTTTGACTAAACTGAATAACTTGAAATAGAAATGTTTTTGACAATTAAACTGTGTACTTATGCTAAACTAAATTGTTTGAAATAGAACTGTTTATTTGCATAAAAATGAGTTCAGCATTAAATAACCTATAAAGGTTGATATGCCATAAACCCCAACAAACAAACAAATTGAATTGTTTGAATTAGAACTGTTTGACTAAATGCAATAGCTTGAAATAGAAATGTTTTTGACGATTAAACTGTGTACTTAACTGTTTGTAAACAAAAACTATACTTATACTAAACAGAATAGTTTGAAATTTAATTTGGTATTAAATGACCCAAAAAGGGTTTATACGCCGTAAAGCAAAACTACCAACCTTGAAATAGAAATGTTTTTGATATTTAAACTGTTCACTTATGCTAAACTGAATGGTTTAAAATAGAACTGTTTATTTGTATAAAAATGGATTTGGCATTAAATAACCTACAATGGTTGATATGTCATTAAACCAAACCAAACCAAACCTAACAAAGTCATGAAACATACATACTATTCTATATATCCATCTTGAAAATTTAACACCCTTGACACAATCATTTCTTCAACCCCTCCAACACATACAATGAATCTTTTAAAGGATCATTCTCTTTTCTTGATTGGGTCAAGAACTTTGAAGCATATCTTTCTAGGTTTACTTTACTTTCAGAGTATCCTGAAATTGACATTAAACTGCATGTAATGGTGGAGCTTTAGGGAATGTGGAGTACTCCTTCATTGCCATCGCTCCCAGGTCCATTTTGGCCCAGAGTGGAAGCACCTGATAGGGGCCTATCTATGCGTCAAATAGAAGTTTTGGAGTTCTGGGAATGTGGAGTACCCCTTCATTACCATTACTCCCAAGTCCACTGACTCAGAATAGTAGTACCTGTTAAGGTCCTATCTATGTGTCAGATAGAAATGCTCAATCCTTTACTATTGATTAATATCAAATAGAATTAGATAGCAACACTTGAAACCATTCAACTGCGTACAAATAGAACAATCGGTGTTAAATGGTTTCAAGTATTGCTGTCAAACTGTGTGGAAACAATACATGAAACCATTTAACTGTGTGCTAACTAATGAGCTCTAACTCATTTAAAAGTAATTTTACTTGCAAAGTGTTTGTTTACAAATCCTATATATGCATGTGCATAAACCTAATTTGGCATTGAATCACCCAAAAGGGTTGATATACAATAAAACACAATCAAAACTGACTACTTTTTGATGGATTAGTAACAGCATCTTGAATATTTGTGGGGTGGGGGTGTCCTTATGGTGTAACTGCAGAATCATAGTTAGTGACTTGAAATTCCAGTCATGCTATTATGTTCACTTTTGGACAAATACGAGGTGCATACAATAGGTTTCCAGACTTTTTTTTATGGGCATTTAGAATTGTTGTAGACTCTTGAAAATTCAGTATGTTATTGCTATATATCTTATGAGAGGACTGACCAATTTTTATGATTTCAGGTTCAAATCAACAGCTACAGCAGCAATTGGAATACACCCTATTAAAGCCTGATTGTCACAGCTGGTGAATTTCAAAAATGCAACTTGACACTTTAGAAGAACGATATGCAATCAAATTCTGTTTTAAACTTGGAAAAAATGCCACTGAAACGTATGGAATGCTTCAGACTGCTTTTGGAGCATCTTGCATGAATCGAGCATCAGTTTTTGTGAGGCATAAGAGATTCAAGGAGGACAGGGAGTCTGTGAGGGATGATGAGAGATGTGGGAAGAGTAAGGAGGTCAGGACACCACAGTTGATTGGCCAAAGGGTTAGGGTTACTATGTTGAGGTTTTAAGGGAGATCAGGAAGAGATTTCGTCGGAAGAGGCTAGCACTCTTCAGTGGCATTTCCACCAGGACAATACACCAGTCCACAACTCCATCCTTGTCACAGACTATTTGAGCAAGATGGGCATCAAGACAGTTTGTCACCCTCCCTATAGTCTAGACCTTGCTCCCTGTGACTTTTGGTTATTCCCTAAGCTCAGAGGCTGTTGTTATGAGAAAATTGAGGAGATGAAAGAGGCTGTGATGAAAGTCATTGACACGCTCACACAAGAGGACTTCCATGAGGCCTTCCAGAAGTTGTTGGAATGGTACAACTAGTGCATTGCAGCCAGACATTACTTCGAAGGGGACTAGAATTTTCATGTGTGTACTATCAATAAAAATGCCCATACGAAAAATGTCTGGAAACTTGTCGTATGCACCTCATACCCTTGGAAAAGGTATGAACCCCATTATCCTTCCAGCTATGAGTTAAATAGTACCACTACTGTCCTTCTCGAAGGATGGATTTGATCATTAAATTACCTAAGAAGATTGATATGCCATTAAACAACAAACAAGTAAGCCCTTATTAAATATTTGGTTTGTCAACCATTTCACTGGGACAGCTTGAGTTTTTGGGGGTTTTTTCTTGGCAGAAATAGCTAGAAGGAATACCAAGTAATATTCACTGGCTCCGTCATACATTTTAGTTTGCTAATCATATATTGATATCCAACAAGCATGTTTTTTTGTTGTTTTTTTTAACCTGGTGGTTATAGTTATTTAATAAACAATATTAACAAAGTTGTACATACTATTGCCAGACACATGAAAGCTTAAGTTGTTGATGCTAGTTATAACTCTAACTACATTTTCCATTATTTCACCGCCAGTTTGTAGTCAAAGAACTCATAGATTGCCAAATGCATATCTTTGGCATTTCCTATCTCCGGCTTTGCAATTTTATTCTATTACAGTCTTATATCGGAATTGGCAGCACCAATGATGGTGCTAATTCAATTAATACTCATTTGCATGCACTTGTTTTTCTTTGCTGGTATTAGTGCCTGGAAATTCTACTACTCACACTCACACCACAATGTAGCTGGAAGAGTCTTGAGTCCTGCATCAGGTGACTACACTTTTCTGCATCAAATTAACTTCAACCCCTGACATCTCTGTGGCCATGGAACAACCACAGAGATATTTGATAAGGAATCGGTAATTGTTGCAGGAAATTTTCTCTCTTCTTCCGCCCACTTTTGATTTCTCTTCTTTAATTTTCTTTTTGTTTTGAATAGAACACTAAACAGAAACAGTGTTTCTTTTCTGTTATATATGTGTGTGTGTGTGTGTGTGTGTGTGTATATATATATATATATATATATATATATATATATAAACTGCCATCTCGGTAGTAAAATATTGTTAGTTATAGATTCTCTAAGCATTTTAAGTGAATTGCAATAATAAAAATCTTGTTGCGATGTTCACTTTTTACTAAGTTAGACTTATAAGCATATATACAGAAATTAGGGGAATTTTAGTAATATATAGTAATTTTCTCATAGATGTGTGAGTGTATATATATATATATATATATATAGAGAGAGAGAGAGAGACATTCAGGTACCTCATCTAAAGTATCAAATAGAGCACTGGTAGAGAAGTAATGACATTCTCATATAGACTTCTAAACATGGAGATCCTACTGTTGGCCAACCAACAGTCTTTCATACATCAGTTCTGTGTAGACACTAGATATAGTCTAGAAGACCTTCCAAAAAACTGTGTTATCAGCACAACATCCTAATGATACATAGGTTTTCCTGTTTTGATATGCTGAAGTTCTTTGGGGTTTTTCTGTTTTGTGCTATTACTGTTGGGATTCATCTATGTTCTTATTATATCTTCCAGGGCTTTGGCTTTTGATTTTCTTTCAGAAATATTTTTTCACAAAATTTTATGGTGTGCTTCAAAATCTGCTCAATTTTTTTGTATAAGGTTGATAGAAAATCTTCTTTATGGTTACCAATTAAAAGATCCAATTGTATCTTGAAGTTTTTATGTAATTACCAACCCCTCCACACGAGCAGGATATGATATGAGGTCAATTTTTAAAGTTGCATTTACAGGTTTAAATTCAGGGTTTTCTTTCTCCTAGACTGGCTGCCATACCATAAAGAGCTTAGTCTGTCCTACTTGGACCTCTGTTTCCTCATATGTTGTTTTTGGCTGTTTGGGGTATTGGTGTCAAGTGTTGTTTCCTATGAACAATATGATCTTTTTCCTTGTCTTGTTTCCATAATTAAACAAATCAGCAAAAATGATATGACAAATAAGAAAATTTTTTTGTAGTATATATTTTTTAAGTGTTCTCAACTATTTTCATTTAGTTATTATCAAGAAAAAATTTCTGTGAATAAAAGTTTTTTTAAGAAATTTTTTTAAATAGTTGATATACTACAAAAGAAGTAATGAAATAGGAATTGGTAAGGTAACATATCCATTTGTTATCCATACACACACACATTGATGAAGTATAATTGAAAGTATATAAAATGAATTATAAATGAAAGAATGAGTTCAATAAGAGTGGTCATTTTATAATGAAGAATAAATAGTGGTTGGGTTTTATGGCATATCAATCCTTGTAGATTATTTAATGCCAAGTCCTCTTTATACACATATATTAAATATATATGATTTGGTTTGGTTGTGTTTTATTGCATATCAACCCTTGTAAGTTATTTAATGCCAAATCCTCCTTATACATATATCTTTATGAACTAATAGTTTGTAGGGAACATTTTAAATTAGCAAGAGTTCATTTGTTTTCAAACAATTATGTAATTTCAAGTATACCTATCTACTATGAATTATTCAGTTTAATATTAAACATTCATTTGCTCGCAGTTAAATGGTTTCAAGTATTGCTATTCAGCACTAATACTTCTATTCAACATAACTCATTTATTTGCACAAAGTTAAATGTTGTCAAGTATTGCTATGCAACACTAACAATTCCATTTATCATCAATCAATTGTTTGTATACAGTTAAATGGGTAAACAGTTCTTTTTGACCCATACATGGGACCCTAACGGATACTACCACTAGAGCTGAGAGTAATAGCAATGAAGAGGTACTCTACATTTCCCAAAGCTCTAGGACTGGAACCTCAGTATCAGATGCAGTTTATAGTCATATACAGGACACTCATTTTGGGAGGTCTTACCTCCCTGCTGAGATATAGTTGGTGTATTCTATAGCCCCAGCGAACTTGGCAAAAAGATGAAGGTACTCAGTGTGTATGTATGTATGTGTATATATATATATATATATATATATATATATATATACATAATAAAATTCTTTATTTAAGTATAGGGATTTTAGGATTTGTAATTGCCATCAAGCTTTTTCTCCATTACACAAAAATGCTGCAAGCAATATTGAACAAGTCCTGGAGGCAAAACACCACAAAGTAGCAGCTGTATGGCCACTTACTGCCCATCATGAAAACTATCCAAGTTAGATAAACCAGATATGCGGGATACTGCTGGAGAAGTTAGGACGAACTCATAAGCAATATACTCCTGTAGACCCTTTCACATGGATGAGCAAAGGCAGGACAACCAGCTAGAACCTATATACAACAGCTCTGTGCCAATACAGGATGTAGCCTTGAAGACCTATCAGGAGCGATGGATGATAGAGACAGGTGGCAGGAGAGGGTCAGGAAGATCTGTGTTGGTGGTCTTAATTTTCAAGGCTTATATGTAGATATATAATTAATCTATGTATATTTCAGTGTGTGTGTATATATATATATATATATATATATATATTTCAGTGTGTGTGTGTGTGTGTATGTATATATATATATATATATATATATATATATATATATGTGTGTGTGTATTTCAGGATATATATCATCATGTTGTGCCGCCAGCACGGATATCCCTGACTCTCTCTTGCCATATTTATATATATATAAGAAATTATATCAATAAGATTGATCATTGTATAATGAAATATAAAAGTACTATATATATATATATATATATATATATATGATGTAATAAATGTATAACAAAAAATGAAGCCATTTTAAGGGGCTCATAGTCTTACTTTTCAAGGTAATCCTCAGCCCAACTCCCTATAATTCCAAATGAAAAAAAATCATTTGTTATAAGTGGTATTTTGAAAATATGTGTGTGTGTGTATTTTCATCTGGAAGTAGAGAAAGCTAGAAATTCTTCTTACTGTCGGTTTGTTGTCTTAAAGTAGATTTCAGAAAAAATAAAAATTTGATCTCTCACAGTTGGATAATACATTTTTGCCATGCACTTTAAATCTGTACTGGTCCTCTCTTGTGAAATCGACTCAGGAAAACAGGTGACTGCTGCAAATATATCTAAGATGCTCTCAAAATTTCTTCAATCTACTGTACATCCTGTAAATATATAACCTTGAACTCTCTTTGCACCTTCTTATTTCATATAGAATTACAAAAGCTGGATGAAAAGTGTGTAGATATAAATAAAAAAAGAAAAACTAATACTGCTAGTGAAAAAAAAGAAAAGCCCAGTCAGCAGTTTTAGTGTAACCTTCCCATTGAATTGCTGAATTTGAGAAGGCTTTTTTGTTATACATCTTTTTCTGTAGCCATTTTTAGACTTAGACAATCTACACAATCTTCTTTTCAATATCTATGGTTTTTTTTTTTTTTTTTTTTTTTGCTGCAGTGTGCAAACAGGTCATCACTCTCCTGTCACTAGGTCATTTTCAACTTACCTTCTTAAGAAGAGTAAGATATCATCCTACAGCTGGTACTTGCTTAGTTTTGCCTGGTCTGGCAAACACACCTTGGATGCTTACTGTCGCTGTTCTTTGTAACGGTCACTCATCTAACTTAACTTTGCCAATCTAGCAGGAACCATTGTAAAACTATAAATATACATTTTGACTTATTTTTGCTTAATCTGGCACACAGACATCAGATTGGTTATAGTAGCTGCTCTTTTTAAGTGGTCACCCATCTAACTTGAGTAATCTAGCAGAATCCTTACAGTGGCTGTTCTTCTTTGGTGATCACCCATCTAACTTGAGTAATCTAATAGGAACCAGTGCATTAAACATGACTTTTTAATTAGTATACATTTCAACTTAGTTTATCTTAGTCTGGCACACAGGCCTCAGTTTGTGTATTTATGCACTCATGCACCAATGATATATTTAAATCTATCTTATTTAAAATTAGGTGATATAAACAGCATCAGTCTATAAGAAATCAAATGACAGTAAAACAGAAGAAAATAAAACAGAACATCTTGCACAGAAAGAGTAGAGCTAATATGATAATAATAAAATATAAAAGTTCATACTTCTCACAACTCTGAGTTTCACAGAACAATTGATCATCAGATGGGCAAAATTATATATACGTATATATATTTATCAACCCATCTGCATGAGCAGGATATGACACAAGGTAATTTTTAAGCAGAGTTTAACATAAGTAAATTCAGAGTTTTCCTTCTTCTAGACCAGTTGTTATACCAAAGTTAAAGAGCTCAGTCTGTCCTACTATTTACCCATAGCTGAAGGGAGAAGAGCTGGATGTGTACTCTCTAGGGAAGGCATTTGAATTTAAAGGATGGGGTATTAGCAGTATATGAAATGGAAACAGCCTCAGTGGTCACACATCTAACTTTTGTAATCTAGCTGGAACCAGTGCATTAAAAATGACTACTATGTCTATATTTTGACTTAGTTTTGCTTAGTCTAGCACAGAGGATGCAGATTGTGTATTCATGCACTCATATACCAATGATATATCTAAAGATATCTATCAATGGCAGCTTCATGCACACTCTCTTTACCTGAACTTGATCAAATTTGAGAATGTATACTTTCCTGGGATTGGGGTATTAGCAGTATATGAAATGGAAACAGCCTCAGTGGTCACCCATCTAAGTTTAGTGATCTAGCTGGAACCAGTGTATTAAAAATGACTATTATGTCTATATTTTGACTTGGTTTTGCTTTTGCACACAGGACTTTTGCACACATATCTACATTTTAAATGAGTTTTGCTTTTGCACACAGGACGCAGATTGTGTATTCACAATCTATTTACAATTACAATAACTATTACACCATGGAGGTGCCCGTGGTGTGATGGTTATTGTCATAGGAAATGGACACGGCGACACGAGTTCAAATCCTGGACGAGAATGATTGCATTTTCACATAGCACTAATACCCTTGGGAATGGTATGAATCCAATTATTCTCCCTCCAGCTATGGGTAAATAGTAGGACAGACTGGGTTCTTCAGCCTTGGTAGGGCAACTAGTCTAGGAGAAGAAAAACTCTGAATTCAAACCTGTTAAACTCCGCTTAAAAAATTGACCTTGTGCCATATCCCGCCCGAGCGGGGTGTTGGTAAATAGGATTACACCATGGGTACCTCCACATATATATGTTTATGTCTAAAAATGTATATTATCACTTACTTGTTCTGTGTGTATATACATACATACACACATACCTATATACTATATTTCAACTATAAAATAGGATAACAATAAAAATAAGATAAGAACTCATGACTGAGTTTCATGTCACCAATCCTCCAGTGAGCTTGTATTTGATATGCCAGATATCTGTTAAATTCAGTTGAATAAATATGTAATGTTTGAATCATGTGACTGTTATATAGTTGACATACAAAGTCATGTGGCTCTATCTGGCACCAAATCATAAATATTTACTTTTGTAGCAACATTTTAAATTTTAATCATAGTTATATATATTGGACTTGGTTCGACACTTACCCACAAAATGATTTAGTGACAACCAACACTCTTATAATATCGTATATATATATATATCTATATACCAAGCCCCTCAATATGAACAGGATGTGACACAAGGTCAAGTTTTTATCAGTGGAGTTTAACAGGTTTGATTTCAGAGTTTTCTTCCTCCTAAACTGGTTGTCATATCAAGGTTAAAGTGCCTCATCTACTATTTACCCATTGCTGGAGGGAGCATAGTTGGATTCATAGCTTTCCCAAGAGTATTAGCACTCAGTGAAATGCTGACAAGATTTGAACTCAGGTTGCCATGTCCATTTCCTGTGATGCCAACTATTACACCACAAATACCTCCACATAACTCTGTGTGTGTGCATATATATATATATATACACACACACACAGTATCTCAATATACATAGGATCCATGTGACTGCAAATAACTCTACTACTATTAATGTTGTGTTCTTTTTTGTTTTAGATTTGAAAATGGTATACAATAACAACTATTAATCCTCGATCCCAATACCTTAGACAAGAGAGGAAAATATATTTTGTGTCACTACTCATTTGGAGACAAAATTATTCAAAACTGTCTCAAAATAGATTATAGTGATTTGTTACTGAGACAAGACACTCAAAAAAGATTACATGTCCTGGAAGCTGATATCATAACAATCACCAAAAACATTGATTTGATGTCTCTAACTGAAAAGATGTGTTTTTTTACAAAACCTGTTCCAAATAACTGGTATTGCGCGTGTCTCAGTAATAAATTATTATCATATTAATGAGTTGCATCTATTTTGAGATACCCTGTATTTTTTTTCTTGAATCTTGTTGGTTTGGACAAAAAGGGAACCTTTTATGTGGGGTTAGAAATGTCTCCTGTCTAAAAAGCTTTAATGGAGGTAACCCCTCTTGGAGTAGTTAACTCCAAAATCAAGATTAGAGAAGGAAACTCCTGCATCAAACCTCTGCTAACTTGTAATCTTTTGAAGGAAAAAATCTCAGAGAAGGTACTCTGAAATAAAACATGCTATTTGCATAGTCACCAGTTATCTTGCTATGCTTGTCACTGAGCTGTCGCTATGTAGGCCCAGAGAGTGGTATAAGTCTGATACGAGTGTATGTCAGTATCATCTGATCATGTACCGATGTCTTGCTACCTTCTCACCTTATGCATCTTGTATATTTTTCACAAGTTGAATTAGTTATTAATCAATATATTTGAGTTGTAATTTTGGTGTTAAAGATGGCTATCATCTATCAAGATGTAGGAGTCTCCATATATCTACTAGAGAGAAATTATATAACATTTGCTTTTTACTTTCAGTGTTCATATTATTGTTCTCCAATAAGTCCTCTGATCTATGCTCTAATCTCTTGTTTTTATCGTGTTGGTTGATTGGTGAATTCTTTCATCTTTGACTGAAGCTTCATTGTTCACATCTCTCAACACACTCATTTACTTGCATGTGTAATATATAATCTTAAATATACCATTCTGCGTTTGGAGTTTTTAACATCAGGATATAATACACTTTTTTGATGTCGGTATTTAGAATTTAGTTTTATTTATTTATTTTCAATATCTAGATCCTTTGAAAGAGATGCCTACATCTTAGAAAATTACTATTGGCTTTATAGCTTGCTAGTTTCTTAGACAAGAAAATCATTGGAGACCCTCTTTGCAAGTTGGATGTGTCTTTGATGTATCAGCAATATCAATTTTTGTAATTTACAATTTTGACTAAATTTTATTTGTAATGCACGAAAAGGATTCTGGTTTGTTTTATATTTAGCTGCAGGGGGAATATATATATATATATATATATATATATATATATATATATATAACGATTATTCTCATTATGTTTGTATGTATATGCATACATACATACATAGATATATATATACTATTATCCTCATTTGTGTGTATGTGTGCAAATATATATACATTATTCTTATGATGTTTGTGTATGTGTGTAAATATATATGTGTGTATATATATATATATATATATATATATATATATATATATATACCTATTATTCTCATTACATTTGTGTCTCTGTGTGTGCATATATATATATATATATACGTATATATGAATTTATCCAACTCTAGTTTCATCTGTCAACACCTAAAAATACATGTGCCCCTCCTCCCAATACATAAAAATTCTTACTGAAAGTACCCCCCCTATATTACTCTAAGGAAAAATAAACAAAATTCCAAATTCTTGAAGATCTATATATAAAGATTAACAAACCCTCCTTAAACAAGATCATCTTCAAATATAGCAACCATATTTTGAAATGCCTGTAACACTTTACCCACCAATTCTTCCTCTTATCTCTTGTAAAATCATTTTCTTCTGTAAATTCCTCTCTTTGTTTTTCCTTCTACTCTTTATAAAAATGTATATAACTCATCATTGTATTTGTCATTTGATTATTCATTCTTCCAAAGATGGCTCCCGTTAAAGCCATAAGTCCTTAGAAAAATATACGGCACCTCCCTGAATTCATTTCCTCCAGAAGTCCAGTAACTGATGAGAAAAGCTGTAAAGATTAGATTGAATAGGCAAACATGAATTGTGTGTCCTGTTTAATAAAAACATGTTTAAAATAGACAATAATGCTTATATATATATATATATATATATATATAATGGTTTTCCATTACCATTGATAACAAGTAGTTGTAGGATAAAAATTAGCCACACTAGTGATATGTTTATAATGATGAAGGCTAGTGCATAAACAGTCATATGTTTTGGATGAGCTAACAACAGAAGAATGGTGCACTGGTGTGTGACAGATTCTCCAAACAACTCTCCTCTAGTTTTGAATTTGGAGTCTTTTCTCCTCCACTGATTATTCTACCAAGACTAAAAAGCCCGATCTGTCCTACACACACACACACACACACACATGTATATATAACTAAAACACAGCAAAAACAATATATGGTAGAGAAATATACTTAAAAAGAGGCACACTTAACATATTGGTTATCATTGTAGGAAATAGATTCCACTACTTTACTTCAAATCCTGGATGAGTCTGTTTCAATTTGTGGTAATGCTTTTGAAAAAGGGATGAATCCATTATGTTCTCCCCGAACTATAGGTAAATAGTAGGATAGACTGTATTCTTTATCTTTGTTTAGGCAATTAGTTGTGGAGAAGGAAAACACTGAATTCAAACCAGCTTTGCTCCTCTTAGAAAATGATTTTGTGTTACATCCTGCTCATGACTGTTGGATTAGGTAAATGCATTCTTAGAATGCTTTTTCTTTGAGAATAAAGCAATTTCCAGTCCAGTTATGTGACTGAATGGTAATAATGTAAGGTCTGTATTTGTAGTAGAAGTCATTTTTTAATTTTCCAAAATCTCTATATAACTTAGATAACTATGAAGAGCAACTTAGAATTCTTCATTCTTTCCTGAATACAGGGTGACCCCAAAAAACAGAACCCATATATTTCTGACTGAAATTCATAAATTCAATTCTAACTGCGGGCGAATAAAGAGGTTCATGTCTTTCCCAAGGATATTAATCCAAGAGTGAATGCAGAAGAGGGACTGGATGGATGTTCGAGTGTACAAAATTAGAATTATTTTACTTTATTTTTGCAGAAGTAATAAAAAATAATCATGGATTGCTATTGAAACAATGATTTCATGAATTGTCTAGTTTAGATTTACAATCGTTTTCTGCTTCATAACCCAATATAGCATCTATGAAATCAAAGAGTAAATTGGCCTGTCTCATTTTTTTTTTTTTCTGTTACTTCCAGAGGATCATTTTTAACCATTTTCTTTTTTTCTTCTTCCAGTTCCCCCACGTATTGTGGCTTGCTCCCCCAAATCACTACATCACAGACAAGGGGAAACAATAGAGTTGTTCTGCAATGCATCAGGCTCACCTGAACCCTCTCTCACCTGGAACAAAGATGGCAAGCTACTGCACAGTTCGTCTCGGATTCGTATAGAAGGTTACAAAGTAATCATCCGTAATGTGCACCGCAGTGATGCTGGTGTTTACATGGGCACGTTTGCCAACAGTGTTGGTTCTGTATCACAGCTCATCAATTTGGTAGTTGAAGGTAAGAAAATTTTTCTTTAATTTCACTTATATATACAGGTTCATTGACCTAGTGGGTAGAGTGTTTGCTAATGGCCCGGGAGACTGGGGTTCATTCCCTGGTGAAATCGTAGCAAAGACTCAAAAAATTGATGCCACCTTTTGCTTAACACTCGGCATTATCAGGTACATATTGAGGATAAAGTAGAGCAATTCTGGGAAAGGAGTAGCACCATTCCCTACACCTCAGTGTCATAGCTATTGAAAAGGGAGCCAACTCTGTTTATATATATCCTTTCATGATATAGCAGTATGACAGCACGTACAGGCAGTGAGTGGTATGATGACCTGGAAACAATCCCAATGTCCTCTGGTGTTGAGTAAGACAAGTGCTCTTGTTATCAGAAAAAAACTGCCTGAGTTAAGTAGACAATATGCCACACTCCCAAAAATTGTATCTCAAGATAGGGGCTTAAGAAAAGGTACAAAGAAAGTCAGTAAATGAAGGCAGTTGAGTCTGGATTCTAACTGAAAAATTCAAACCATTTATATTTCTATGTCATTGGTATTAAATTTGTTGTCATAAATAGCTTTACCTTATCAAAAAAATACTCAGAATTTTAATTTTATTAAAAAGATAATTTAATTTAAATAAACTGTTTGTGTTATATAATGGAGGTCATTAACTAATTTTGTAAATTAGTGTTTTATGGCAGAAAAAAATGATGTAGGTCATCAGCCACTTCTGTAAATGTGTGTTTATAACAGAAAATGATGCCAGTGTCTCTTGATTGGGAGACTGACACTGTAAATATGGATGTTTAGTTCTCAAAAGAATTTCAAGTCACAAGGATGTAATCTTAGAATATAAATATATCCTCAAGGGATGTGAACAAAAAATATATCAACAAAGTAGAATGGCTAGAGGGTAGTATTGGATATGAATAGTATCCTGCAAATGTTAGTCTGTGTGTTTGATAGAATGGGGAGTCAGAAAGTGTGAGAATCCAAAAAGAAACAAGATGAAAGTTTGCTGCTGTCAAATCAAGTTACTCAGCAGAAAACACTGAAATTGCCTCCCATCATCACCAATAACCTAAAACCATTATTGTCCATTTCTCCAATGTCTTCTAAGCGAATAATTTAAAAAAAAGAAGGTCCTCATCTTTAAGATAGTTGATGTCCTGCTGCTTAGCTTTTCCTCAACAGACATTTCCCTCTTATCACCCAACTAAACAATCTAGCATAAAAAGTTATTCAAATAATTCAAATGTGCAATCAAATTATTATTATTATTATTATTATTATTAACTCCTTTGAGAGTTTTTCACACCAGTGTTAGCTGATGGTTTTCCACTGGAGTTTGAATGACAGCAAGTCTCCTCATTGTCTCCTGGACTCTTCTCGGTATTTTGGCTGATCTTAATAATGCTGTAGTCTGGATGGTCCCCACTTGTCCTCTTATTTCTAAGTCTTCCAGTCCCTTTACCAAACCTCTGGGTGTTGTTCTAAGCACACCAATTACAATTGGTGTCACCCTCACCTTTGTGTTCCATAGTTTTTTAGTTCTCTTGCAAGGTGTAGGTACTTATTTCTCCTTTCACTTTCTTTTAATTTTACTCTCTGGGCTGCCAGGATGGCAAAGTCTACTGTTAAGCAGGTTATTATTATAATTGTTTTACTCATTAGAGAGTTCTTCACTCCATCATCAACATCATCATCATCATGTCGCGCCGCCTGCGCGGATATCCCTGACCGTCTCTCGCCATTTCTCCCTATCATTCATCGCCTCCGGCAGGTCTTCAGGATTACAACCCGTGTCCTCACATAGCTGCTGTATGTAAGTTCGTGCTGGTCGTCCCACTCTTGCACATCCATGAGTGGGGGTCCACAGGAGTACATCGCTTATGAGCTCGTCCTTGCTTCTCCAGCAGTGTCCTGCGTGTCTGGTTCGTCGAACTTGTATAGTTTTTGTGATGTGGGGCAAGTGTCCGTATAGTTGGAGTCTCGTGGGGTGTTGTCGCCAGGACTTGTTTAATACTGCTCTCAACATTCTTGTGTAATTTCCGTCCAGCCTCCTCTCCAGCCGTTTCGTAAGCGTCCATGTGGTGCATCCATATAGCAGTATCGACACAACCGCTGCCTGGAAGAAACTGCGTTTCATTTTATCTGTTAGGTCCGACTTCCATATGATCGAGAGCCTATCGATAGCTGTCCATGCCTTCGTCAGTCGTGTGTCGATGTCCTTCTCGGTTGATGAGACGCTGCTTCCTAGGTAGGTGAATTTGTCGACTAGTTTCAGAGAGGCTCCGTCTAGTGTGGCAATGTTGCCTGTTTGGTTGTAACACATATATTCGGTTTTGTTTGCATTGACATGTAGGCCGATGCCAGCTGCAGCTCGTTCCAGACTATGTAGTAGTGTCTCTGCTTGATTAGGCGTATGGGGTGTCCTCGTGGTGTAATGATTAAAGCGATGGACTGCGGAATCGTAGTAAGCGAGTTCGAATTCCAGTCGCGCTATTATGTTCACTTTCAGACAAATACCCTTAGGAAAGGTATGAACCCCTTTATCCTCCCAGTTATGGATTAAAAAAAAATATATCATCAACATAGTTACTTGAAACTATCTAACTGTGTATAGATTATTAGTATCAGATAGAAATTCTTGAGACTTCTTAGCTTTACAGTTATCATCATAGAAAATGAGATCAGGAATATGAATTCGAATCATGGACAAAGTTGTTTGCATTTCATTTTACACCAATGCCCTTGGAAAAGGCATGAACCGACCTGTTCTCTCTCCTGCCAGCTATGGATAAATAGTTGAGCAGGTTGGGTTCTTTAACCTTGGTTAGGTAAAAGTTTTCAGAGAAGGAAAATTCTGAATCCAAACCAGCTTAAAAATTGACTTTGTATCACATCCTGTGGAGGGGTTGGGTTAATACCAACTTGAAACTGTGTGCAGTTTATCTATTTTAATATTTATTATTTACGTTAAGAATGTGTATTTGAAGCTATACCTGTTAACAAATTATTATTATTAGTTACTTGAAAATTGAATATTACTTGGATATATTTGCTTGCAGAAAAAGCTCGACTTCAGCCTTATATGACCTAATGAGGGTTGATTTGCTGTAAAATCAATCCAAATGACGTGTAAATACACACACAAAGTTTTTAATTTATCAATATCATAGATATTTTTTTTAAGTTTTTAATATACACTATATCATAAGTATTCAATATATCAATTTCGTAAATATTTCTTTAAAGTTTTTAATATATCAATATCACAAATATTTAAGTCATTTATATATCAATATCAAATATTTTTAAAGTTTTAAAATTTATCAATATCATAAATATTTTAAAAAAACTTTTTAATATATCAGTATCTTAGATATGTTTTAAAGTTTCTAATATACACAATATCAGAAAATAGTTTTATAACAATATCATAACTATTTTTAAAAGTTTTTGATATATCAATATCATAAATATTTAATATCATTTTTTTAACTTTTTAAAACTATTTCTTTTGTAGGCACTTGCACATACTATGAATATTTATCTCCCTTAGATAATTTGCATATCTGATAGTGCCACTTCACAGTGGATTATATAATGTCCCCACTACCAAGCTTCCATTACACTCGATATTCTTTTATAAATCTGATACATGCAAACAAGAGGAGTACAAAAAAAAAATGATTTTTCAAAAATAAAATTCGATAAAATAAAGAATTTCACTTATTAATCTTAAATTGATCTTGTGTAATTTACTACAAAACAGCATCTATGCTGTTTTTCCTTGTGTTTACAACCAAAGCCCCGATCAATCTTCTCTTCTGACTTTATTGAAAAATAGATTTATTGTTTCAGAACCAAAAAAATCCCCACCCAACAAGAAAAAAAAAATGTTTAAAAGGGATTAACACTTTTGATGCAACACCTGCATTTCCTTGAAATTCAGTTTATCATTTTCAAAAGGAGCCTTCAGCTGCAATTGGACTGAAATGATATGGGGTTTTTTCTGCTTTTTGTTTTGCTTTTAGGTTTAAATCAGTGTTCATACCAAGTTTTATTGAAAAGAGATTTATTATCAAAGAAATAAGATGTGAAGTGAAAAATGGTCTGGTTTGTTGAAATCTTCATGCTCAAGAAATCAGTTTCGGAATATTTCACTATGAAAATGTAATTTGTTGTATAAGATATTTAAAAATAGATTTTAAAACCGATATAAAACTGAATTTTTTTAAACCAAGCAATGTTTTTCTGTTTATCCACCTATTTATATTGATCAGTTCTTATCTCTCTGTTTATATCTATCTCTCATTCTACTCATATCTAGCTCTTTTAGTCTGTTCATTTCTAGGTATTTAGTTGTCTATCTATTGGCCTAATGAGTAGAGTATTTGCCAATGGTCCGGGAGACCAGGGTTCAATCCTAGGTCAAGTCATACCAAAGACTCAAAAAATGGTACTTGATGCTGCCTTGCTTAGCGCTTAGTATTATTAGGTGAGGGTCAAGGGTAAAGAGGAGCAATCCAGGGAATGGAGTAGTGCTCTCCCCTACACCTCTGTGTTGTAGCTATTGAAAAGGAGGCTTCAGGTCACCAACTTTACAAACTTTACTTAGTTGTCTATCTATCTATCTATCTATCTCAGTCTGCTCATGTCTGTCTATCTAATTATGCTTATAGCTATCCATTTCATTCTTGTCATAACTATCTATCTCAGTCTACTCATATCTATCTATCTCAGTTTGCTCATATCTATCTGATTATCCTTATATCTATCACAGTCTGCTCATATTTATCTCTCAGTAAATCATTGCTAAAAACTCTTCATAAGCCTAAATGGTATAAAACAAAGCAGCAATGAATTTATACTGAAAAAAAAAAAGATTTTTACTCCAACTGATGGTGATGCAATAATTTCATAATAGAAAATCCTACAGTTGATATAAAATATTTTCAAATGTATAAAATTTTTAAATTTCGATATAAATACAAAAGAAAAAACATTTTCATCTTAATTTTTATTCTTATTGATAATATATTTACTGTGTTTCTGAGTAATTTCCTCAAAATTGAGAAAAATCTTAAGAAAAAACAAAATGGTTTTTGGAGAAACGGATCCACATCACAGATTCTGACAATCCGTCAAATCTTAGAATGAGTTTGTGCAAAAAACCTCAAAGTGACACTCTTATTTGTAGATTTCTCCAAGGCATTTAACTCTATACACAGAGGGAAGATGGAGCTAATACATCCAGTATATAGTCTCTACAAAGAAACTGTTACAGCCATAATGATGCTCTATAAAAACAGAATAGTAAAAGTTCACTCACTGGATGGAGACTCAGACTTCTTTGATATTGTTGCTGGTGTTCTGCATGAGGATGCATTAGCCACACATCTGTTCATAATCTGCTTAGACAACATTCTTCAAACGTTGAGAGATCTAACAAAAGTAAATGGCTTTACACTAAAAAAGGCAAGAAGCAGATGATACCCTGCACAAACTACTATGGACACAGACTACGCAGATGACATTGTGCTCTTGGCAAATACACCTACCCAAGCTGAATCCTTGCTGCACAGTCTGAAGCAGGCAGCAGGTGGCATTGGCCTCCATGTGAATGCAGACAAAATGGAGCATATGTGTTTTGATCAAAAAGGAGACATCTCCACTCTTAATGGTGGTTCTCTAAAATTAGTGGAAAAGTTCACATACCTTGGAAACAGCATCTCATCTATTGAAAATTATATCAATGTGACTAGCAAAGGCATGGACTGCTATTGATAGGTTATTGGTCATATGGAAGTCAGACCTGTCTGATATAACAAAATGCAATTTCTTCCAAGCAGTGGTTGTGTCAATTCTACTATATGGATGCACCACATGGGCACTGAAAAAGCATATAGAGAAAAACCGAGACAGGAACTGCACAAGAATGCTACAAGCCATACTGAACAAATCCTGGAAGCAACATCCCACAAAACAGCAGCTGTACAGATACTTACCTTCCATCTTTAAAACCATCCAAATTAGATGAACAAGACATGCAGGACACTGCTGGAGAAGTAAGGACAAACTCATTTGCAATGTTCTCCTATGGACCCCTTCACATGGACATGCAAATGTTGACTCACCAACAAAAACTTATCTACAACAGCTTTGTATGGACACAGGATGTCATCTTAAAGACCTGCCTGTTGTGATCAAGATAAAAAGCAATAATAAGAGAGACAAGGACATCTGTGCTAGCAGTGTGACATAACAAGCTGTCTATTTCAAACTTCACTAGTTTCTTTTAGTTTGGTTTATTTAACTGCATATCAACTCCTCATGAAGTATTTAATGCTGAAATTTGATTCATTTTTAAATGTTTTATTACTGTTGTGGAAGTCTTACCCATCTTACTATAATGGACTCTTCTCACCATTATTAGTACAGAGAGATTTCGCTACCAGAGGCTGATCAATATTGGTGTTATCCGAAAAGTACAAGACTTCTTACCTTTTCTATGTAACTCTATCTTTCTTGTGTTATATAATCTGTTATCTAATATCCGTGTTTGTGTTTTCATTAGTGACCCTTTCCGGGGCCACAACAATTACAATCATAACTATATTCTCAATGTTCCATTGCATTTTTCTATTTGTCTATAATTTGTTTAGACAGTTACATATCAAGTATTCCTAATATAAATAATTTTCAATCAACTGTATGGTTTCAAGTAATAATAAGTAACTATTCTTAGTACTACTAATTTTTACAGTTATATGTTATCAAGTATTCCTCTAATACTGGTAATTTTTAAATAGACTCTTGGCTGATTGGTTTCTTTGTTTAATTGCATATGAACCTTCATAGGTCATTTAAGGTCAAAGCCATCTGGAGGTTGCAGGTTCAATCCTGACTGCAGGTGAGTAACAATACAGGAATACTTAACTTGGACCCAGTTATGGCTAATGCAATCAGAATAGGTGACCCCCATGGATTCAATAAAGGACGTAGTTCAAAGTTCCGTGTAGGTTCCTGAGTTCGACAAACACCTGAAGAAGGCTGGAGGACATATTGGCCGAAATGTTGGGAAAATAACAATGAAGATGAAGACAATAGTCTGAAAACCCTTAATGATAAAAGACACACCTTGTGTTTTAAAACTTTTTAACAGTGGCAAAAAACTCCAGAGCATATTAAATTTATTTGATAAAATTACTTTCACTTAAACTTGCAATAGTCTTTACCCGGTGTCTGTTACTTTAACTGCAAATATAAAAATAATGGCATAGTTTTTACTCTGTTCCTAAGTGGTCACCCATCTAAGTAAGGAGTTGGTTCATCATTGCTTAACTTTGATGTTCTAGCTGGAAAGAGTGTTTAAAGTATGATTTTTCAATAAGTCTTTAAAAAAAATCAAACTTAGCTTAGATCTTTGCAAGTTTATATTCATCCAACCCTTCCATCATTGGCAGGATGTAACACAAGATCAGTTTTTTAAATAGATTACAGCTGGTTTAAATTCAAAGTTTTCATTCTCCTAGACTGGCTGTCTTACCAAGGCTAAAAGAGCTTAATCTTACTATTTACACTTAACTGGAGACAGGCTAGATGGATTCATGATTTTCTTTCTTACTGTCTCCCTCTCAGTAAAAGAATGCAGATGGCTCTCTCCTTCCCTATATGCACTGTCAAGCTGCTAAGAGGGAATCGATTTCATCTCTATGGTTGCTCAGCCTAAACAAGGTTGAAAAACCAAATTTTTTTTTTTTTTTTTCAATTTAGATTGATACTACCCTTCTAAATTTGAAAAATAATGAAATTAAATATTTATTTGAAATATTGATTCTCTTTTTTTTTCTTTTTTCTTATCAAATACCCCAGATAACCTTGATATCTCTAAACATAAATGAAGCCATCTTTCATACACCATCCTCAGTATAAACTAGTCTGTTGACAGGGGCTGTAGAATACACCAACTGCACCGCTGCAGCGGGGTAAAACATATCCCACCTAATGAGTACCTTGGGTATAGCACAAAATGATCTGATGGTGAGGCTCCAGTCCTGAAGCTTTGTGGCATGTGGAGTATTCCTTCATTGCTGTTACTCCCAGATCCAATCTGATATGGAGTGGTAGTACTTGTTCGGATCCCATCTATGGGTCAAATGGAATGATCCAATCATTTACTATACTTGAAACCATTTAACTGTTTGCTAACAAATGAGCTCTGGCTCATTTAAAAATGATGTTACCTACAAACTATTTGCTTTCAAATCATATATATATATATATATATATATATATCCTATGGTATGTGCAAAATTTTCAAATAGATTTTAGTAGAGTATACATTGTAAGTTCTGAAAAAAAATACTTTTTTTTTTAAACACCTTCTTGGGAATGTAAAATTTTTTTTGTCAACTACCAAAATTTATTCATTTTTATTGCTTGCTCGTCATGGTGTTTCTTTGATGAGACATGACTGAAAAAAAGGTCCTTTTTTTTTTTAGCTTACAATGTATGCTCGACTTAATGCTGTTCTAATATATATATAAACAGAATTTGACATTAAATAATCCACAAGGGTTGATATACCATAAAACACAACTAAACCAAACCATCATAAATTAACAATAAAAATAAGTAAAGCTCTCAAGAAATTCTCAAGTTATAGGATGACAAGACAGAGTAAAAAGACATATAGGGAATTATAATGTTATATATATATGTATATAGATAACAATGTTCAGGATTGCTGCGTGCAATCCTGAACAAGTCCTGGCAGCAACACCCCACAAGACACCAACTGTACGGCCACCTGCCCCCTATCACGAAAACTATTCAAGTTAGACGAACCAGACATGCAGGACACTGCTGGAGAAGCAGAGATGAACTCATAAGAGATGTACTTTTATGGATCCCCACACATGGCCGCGCAAAAGCAGGACGACCAGCTCGAACGTACATTCAGCAGCTATGTGAGGATACGGGTTGTTGTCCTGAAGACCTACCTAGGGCGATGAACGATAGGGAGGAGTGGCGAGAGAGGGTCAGGGATATCCGTGCTGCCAGCACGATATGATGATGATGATAAATAACAAGGGTTGTTCAAAAAGTTCCAAACCTTATTCAGATTTTAAATTTGTTGCACATCTCTCACCTGTACAGAAATTAAGACAGAAATCTGAATGAGTCTTTTAGTTTCATAAGAGGTGGTAGTATGTTGCTAAAACAAAAACATTTAGCTATGACTCTTGTTTCTTGGTGAGGCTTGGAACTTTTTGAATGACCCTTTTATATTAGTTGCTGTGCATCAGTGCTTAATTCATCCTATTGGGCAAAAGTGTTTTCATGTTTTCATTCTTCATTCATCAAAATTAAATCTGTTATAACACCAGAAATTGATGCTCTACTTACTTACTGAGCTTAGCTTATTTGTGGCATGAGGCCAGAAGTTTAGAGTGCCCAGTCATTAATAATTGTCTCTTAATCTAGCTTCTTCACCATTATGCCATGTGAGGTGCCCAGGAATCTGTTTTATAGCAGCTCTAAAAATAATGAAAATATTGTGAGCAAAAGTGTTGCATTGTAGGGTTGACAGGTGATTCTTGATTGCTGTCACCTGTTGTTCCTGAATAGTAGGGAATCATTTGCAATTGCGCCATCAAAAATCTTATACTATGACTAAAAGAAGTACATAAACACTTTTTGATGATCTGGGGAAGCCAAGTACTTCATTGCCATTACACCCAAGTCCACTCTGACCTGGAGTGATAGTACCTGTTAGGGTCCTATAGAATTATTAAACCTATTAATTTTGTTCAGACAAATGTATAATGTTGATCAAATTTTTTAGTCTTGAATGGCAATATTTGAAACCATTTAACTGTATGCAAACAATAAATAGTAACACTTGAAACCATTTAACTCGAACTATAAGTGTTAAATAGTTGTACTTGAAACTATTTAATTGTACAAATGACCTCTGGCTCATGTGAAAATAATGTTACCAACAAACTATTCACTTACAAATCATATAATATATATAAACAGAATTTGACATTAAATATGTCATAAAACATTACCAAACCAAACTTTTTGATAATTATTACTCCAAGTATTTGTCGCTGCCTCCCACCAGACACGACTTGACACAAGGTCAAAAGCCCGAAGGCCGATTAAAGTGGGGATAAAGGGGAGGGGAAGGTCGGGAACGAGCCGAGACTCAAACCCTGCTTGTCTGTGCTGCTCATCGGCTCAGTGCAATGTGAGCCTGATGAGGCAAGCAGTTTCACGAACCCAAATGTGGGTCCGGGCACGTATGCCAGTTTGCGGCTTAAACTATACGCATGGTCTAGTGCCGTACAAGGGGGACAAAGGAGACAAAAATGCAGCTCGCCCACCCGAAGGTAGCCTAGTCGAAACTAGGTGCCTAATTAAAGGCCCCAAGTCTGCCATTGTTCCTTTTCCAGGGCCACGCTCCGGACCGAAGTCCAGAACAGGCCCCGGGGCGCTCGCCGGGGGCGTGCCTTGATAATTATTACTCCACTTGATTCATGTTTATAGTGCAACTTTGATTATGTGCATTTATCAGGATATAATTTGAAAAGAGGGAAAATCTACAAGCTAGAATCCAAGGTTCCGACTTTTATTTATTCTGACTAGAATTTTTACTCTTCAAAAACAACCAGGCTTTAGACAGACCACTTCTTTTTCAAAGTTTAAATTGTAACTGTCCTTTTTATAAATGTCCTTTTTTTCCTCTCTCATTCTATCTGTTAGTTATCATCTATTTCAATAAAACAACTTGTTGGTGGAGCTTATATACTCTGTAGAGTGGTAAGACCCACCCCTACACATACACAAAAAAAAAATGTGTCCTAAGTATGACACTAAACTGTATCGGATGGTAAGACTCCAGTTGTGGAGATCTGAGGATTGTGAAGTACCCTTAAATTATCGTTAGTCTCAGGTCCACTCTGACTCAGAGAGGTAGAACCTGTTAGGAATCCATCTGATTCAAATTTACCTGTTAAAAAATTGTTTATTTTCAGTTGGAATATATGATACTATATAACTGGAAATTATTTGTATCAAGAATAGTTACTTAAAGCTATAATTGTTTCAGAATTATTATTAGTTACTGTGTGAAAACAAATGTCTATTATAAAATAAAAATAATTACTTGAAGCCATATTATTAGTAGTATTAGATGGGAATACTTTTTAAGAAAGAGCTATACAAAAAATATAAATGTACAATAAACCTAATCCACTAACCTTTAGGCATGAAATAACCCAAAACAGGTTGACATGCCATTAAAAATCAATCAGTTTCTCAATGAACTATTCCAGTAAGTGTCACTGGTGGTGGCTAATAGAACAATTTATAAAGAAACTTGCTGAGACTGGGAGTCCTGAGATAGTCTCCTCATAGCACTCAGGAGTACCAATTACTAAGAGTAATCTGAGACTTACCCACAAAATGATATATGGCAGATCTGTATCCAATAATGATATAGTCCCATTGGTTAAATAAAGGGCCTATGTCTCTCTTTCTGACTGTCATTTTCTGATCACGTGACACTGCACTTTTCAATCAGCCTTTCTCATAATAAGCATACAAGGCATTGAGGTGCCCGTGGTGTAATTGTTATCGTCGCAGGAAATGGACACGGCGACACAAGTTGAAATCCTGGACGAGATTGATTGCATTTCACATAGCACTAATACCCTTGGGAAAGGTATGAATCCAATTATTCTCCCTCCAGCTATGGGTAAATAGTAGGGCAGACTAGGTTCTTCAGCCTTGGTGAGGCAACTAGTCTAGGAGAAGGAAAACTCTGAATTCAAACCTCTTAAACTTCGCTTTAAAAAATTGACCTTGTGTCATATCCTGCCCGAGCGGAGGGGTTGGGTAAATATGATAAGCATACAAGGCATTTCTTGTGCTTGTTGATGACATTTCTACTTGATCTCTAGAGTCACACATTTCCTGCTACCTTTACACACAGCTACAGCTGTCTTCCTTTTACATAACAAAAGTTTGTCAAACTTTGGTCATAATTTTCTCAACTTTTTAAAAATGGTTCATTGAGTGATTGTTATTCATAGCTACGAATATTTATTATTGTAAAATTATGTATGTTTAACCTGGAAATTTTTTTTATTTTTTTCATTTCAGGCGCTGCCTACATCATGGTACCCCCTGAAAATATGACAGCAATAGAAGGCCAGCGAATCAAGTTTCAATGTGGAGCGATGGCCTATCCAAGCAATATTACATACAACTGGTTTAAAGACAATGAAAACATCAAGTTTCTTCCTGACTATGGAGATCGCATCAACGCCTTTAAAGACGGCAGTCTTGTCATCACATCTGTCATCAAAAACGACATGGGATGGTATACATGTCATCCCACCAATGGCATAGGGGAGGACCCTAAGGCATCTGCCTACCTAAATGTTACATGTGAGTCGTTCTATGATGTTGTAAAATGGCACCACATTTATTTTTTATTACCTCCCCTTATTCACATTCTAATGTTTTTTTAAAATCATATATATATATATATATATATATATATATATATATATATGCCTCCTCTTGTGAAAATGTGATCATTTCTTATAATATGAAATTGGTATTAAAAATTGTTGCTTTTTTTTTTATTGTATCTTGTCATAAACCATTATTAATGATATACATAATTACTGGTATACTTTAAAGCAATGGCTCCCAGACTGGGCAGTACACTCCCTGTGGGGTCAATTGAATGATTCAAAGAGCTGGTAGGAAGCGGAGGTGAAGACCCCAAAACAAAGGGATCTTTTTTTTGTATATGAAATCTCTCACAAGCGCTTAAATAACATATTTTGCGAAGTATACAATTTACTCAAAGGGATAGTTTTATTTTATTTTTTTTTGTCTGAAGTTAGTTAAAAGTCCAAATATTTGTTTTTATCTTGATGACATAGTCGAGACAAAACAAACCACATGCTGGTTCAGAGATGCTGTGGTGATAGCTGATCATTGCATCTTCACATCTGCAAAAGCCGAAGCTCTAAATAAAGTTAAAATTTACAGTAGACCTGATACGCAAAAAAGGTATATGTCTGTTTTAGGTGTATGTGGGGTGGCATTAGGAGTGTAACCTGGAGGCAAAAGGGAGCCGCAGCCTAAAAGAGTTTGGGAACCACTGTTTTAAAGATTCACTTCTTTTTATCCTTCCTTGTTTCTACTGTAATTCTTGCTAAGCGTATTTTCTGCTGTGGATTTTAGCTCTCAGTGAATTGTTACCGGGGAAAGTGTTTGCGCAGTTTTAATATTGTTGTCATATTGTTACTTATTATCTGTGTATCATTTGTGTATTGTTGTTGTATCTTGTTTAAATGCTGTTCAAAGTAATTCTTAGATGTCACTTCAGTGTTTGGGGAGAATTTAAATCTCTTATGTTCTTTTTAAGACTTTTATTTTACAGGTTAAAAATATAATTCATTGTGACAGCTTCTATCAGAAATTTGTCTCTTACTAAATATTAAGAGAATTTTTTTTTTTTCTTAATTTGAAAACTTCTAAGAGAGGATTAAAATTAAGATCTAATTTAGATTTTAAAAAATTTCAACTACCATCTTCTGTTAAAACTATAGCCAGAACATTTTTTTTTAATTTCAAATTCCATAAATAGAAAATTTAAAGAAAAAATATTACCTGAGAATTTTTCTCAGAAATATGACTGTAGGATCCATAAAGATTAAAATGTTTTTTCTTTTATTTTTAGATTTAATGCGGAAAATTTAAATCTGTACTTGGAAAAAAATAGCTCATATTTTCTGTTAAAATGTTACTATAATAAAAGCTTAAAATTTCATGTGTGCAAAATAAAAAAAAATGTGTTTATTTATGTAGTTTCTTTAATCATAAATATTTTAGAAAAAAAAAATCAAATACACATTTTCTTTAACTACAAATTTCAAATATGAATGATTATGATTTAAATTTATCTTATTTAAATTTGAAGTAGATAACTTCTGTCAGGAATAGATTTTGTTTTTTTAAGTAAAATCTAGAAAAAGTTTTTCAGTTTTCATATTAGAAAAAATCAAGTATATGTTCAGAAGTTGATGAAATATTTAAAATAAAGATATTCTATAAAAACTGACATTATTTTTCACCAGAAAATGTAGGTTACTATTTCTGGTGAAATCTACAATAATGATATCAGAACTTTTTTCTACAAGCTTAATTCTTATTGAAGATCAGCTTTGTTGGTGAATATATTTAACTATATTCATATGAATATTAACTATAATTTAAGTTAATCAAAAAAGTAAACAAAGATCACAGTATGGTAATATAATGCTAAAGATTTAAAAAAAAAATGATTATCCTTTTATGAAAACCTAAAATTGATAGATCATTGAACAATTTTAAAAAGTGTTGCTATGAAAAATAATGTCATTTAACATAAATTTTGTTCTTGGATAGCATGTATTATTTCATAATTGCTTATGTTGTAAAATTTTAGAAAATGGCCATTATTCCCTTCAAACTTTGTTTTTGTGTCCTGAATTATAAAATTTAGAAATTAACCTATTTTCTATATAAAAATTGGCTAATTTGCACATTTTAATGTACATAAGCAGAATTTCCATATATACTAAGATTAAACAAAAATTAATAAAAATATTTGATAAGTTCTAGAAAATTCTCTATCAGCACTGAATCTACCTAGAATATTCTATAAAAAGGTTAAATTTGAAAATTTCATTACTTTGGTCACAAAATCTAAGTTTGAAGAGGAATAGATCTTTTTCATTTACTTTCGGCATAAGCAATTAGAAAATAATACATTCTGTACAGGAACAAGAAAAAATAAAATAAATGTTATTGAAATTTCAAATTTCCATGAAAAATTAGGATTCAAGTATCCATGTTTGAATGTATTAACCCTTTTGAGGTAGAGAGCAACTCGAGTCACCCAAATCTACTTAATGCGGGAGGGCAAAATGCAACTTTTGTCAAAATGACTTAAAAACTTTGGATCTTGAGCAATATACCTCAGACCAAAAAAAAAAGAAAACTATTTTAATAGTTCTAAAACTTAAGCAGTTGTTTTTAGATATATCAGGGAATAAAAAATTATTTCATAAATACTCTTGTGGGATATATATTTTTTCCCTTCAAAATGGCATATTTCAATGGTCACTTAATTTAGATTGAGTCACTTCTGTATTATATATCTTAGCAATTGTAAGTTTTAAAACAAGCTTTTTTAATTTTGTAGTTAAAAGTGCATTTCAGACATTTTATTTGTTGCCAAATGTGCTACACCAAAAGGTTAAACTATGAAGGGTTTATGAAAAGTTCTTGACCAGACCAAGAAAAGAATGATATTGACCTATAGAATATACTTGCTATTCCATATATTTATCTAAACATTCAAAATACTTGCAATATTATTTCTTAAGTTGCTTTAACCTTTGAAAAAAAAAAAGCAGTAAAAATGCAAAAGAAAGTTCATTCCTTTCTTAGTTAGGCCAAGAACTTTTTAATACTTACTTACTCACTCATATAATTAAATCATATCAATGTACCATGGCTATACACCAGTAATACAAACCCAAACCACAGTATTAAGAATTAGATTCTCCTGAGTAGAAATTGCTTGCTAAACTCCAATATATGCCATATATATTTAACAACTTTGTGTCATAAATTACTCCAAATATCTAGATGAAAAATTAGTCTAAAAAAATTGATCATTATTACACAAGTATATTTTGTCAATAATTATACCAGATATTTTCATAGGAAATTGACTCAATTGAGTTCAAATCTTAAACAAGGTTGTCTGCATTTCAATTTGTGCTACTAACCTGAATTCATATCTCCTTTCCCCAGTTTTGGGGAAATAGTTGAGCAGACTGGGTTCTTTAGCCATAGTATGGTAACCAGTCTTGGAGATGGAAAACTGAATTCAAACCAGCTGCTTTAAAAAAGAGCAAGAGATTTCCTCTTATTATTCTTTCTTCTTTTCTTTTTTGTCTATTAGCCTGACAAGGTCTGAAAGATAGATTGCTCAAAATATTATGTTTACAACATAAAGAATATGAAAAAAAGATTCAATTTCAATTTTTTGCTTTTTCAGACAATTGAATCTCTACTTATGTCTGCCACTAAAATTGTTGTAAACAGTTCTGTTAACTTTTTTTTTTTTTAACTTCACTCCACTGACAAAAAAGAAACCCTCCCTTTACATACAGATAGTACACCTTAAGAATGGATTAATAAAAATTATGTTAATATCATCAAAGACACAAAGAAGAGTCTCATGTAGTGCAGTGATTAAAGAGCAAGATTATCAGACCATTGTTTGAAAGTTCAATTCTCACTAGCTTTGTTCTAAACTAACCTATAGCTAAATATTTGATAACAAAGAAATTCAGTAATCTAAAGGGAAAAAGGTGTTAATGATTCTTTTTAAGTTTATTAACAATATAAGAATTATTGTTTCAAATTGTAGTTTTAAGATAAGAATAAGGTTTCATATGTGAATATCGTTACTTAGCAGTTATTCATTAAAATTTCCTGCCTTTCCTTTCTTAAATAATAAAAAGATTATTTTACTGACTTAACTATTTGAGCATGTAACTCATTTATAAAAGGATTTTACAAGTAAAAAAATATTTGTTGATATCAAAAATAAGCTAATGCATGCCAGAGTGACTAAGATTTCCTCATTTTCAATATGGAATCCCTTAAGAGTAAAATTGATATTCAAAATTTGTACATCTTTTGTATTCTTATTAATAGAAGAAAATGTTTTATCAATAATTTTTTTTCTGCGTAAGGAGAAAAATGTAATGAATAAAATATTCTTAGTTTAGGTTTATTTGTTTTTTGGCAAATCAATTTCTTATGGGTCATTTAATGCCAAAATTTAAATTGTTTGTAAATGTTTGATTAAAATAATAACTATTTATAGAATATATATATATATTTATATTTTTAAAATTCTATTGCAATCATAGACAAAAGTAAATAAATTGACATAAGTACAAAGGAGTGATGAAAAGTTCTTGGACCAATCAAGAAGGGAATGACCTAGAGCAAGAGTTGCACACTGATTGCATTTATCCTCACAGGGACAATGAAACATTTTATTGACTTAAGATAAGATATTTGTTAGTAATTTTAAAAAGAAAACAGTGTCTTTAATGATTTTCTTTTTATACTTGCCTGGTAAGATTTCATAAAAATAATTCTTGTTTTTTTGGGTGTGTTTTTTTTTTTTTTTTTAGATTTTGTTAAGTGGAGGGAGGGGGCTTACTTGCCTTCTTTTATTGATTGAATTTATTTATCATAAAATGTTGATTATAATCAATTTAATTAGAACTAAAAATTGCCTAGAAATCAGATGTTATTGTTTAAACAAACTTCTTTCAAAATGCTTTAAAGATTTCAAGCATTTTGTTCTTTCTACAAAGAAAATTTTAGTTTGTACTTAAATAACCTGTTGGCTTTAACAGCTGTCTATAATGATATTAATGTTTATATTTAGGAAGGAGTGAAAGATTCTTATTAGCATTTCATAGTTAACAATGGTCCATAATGATATTGATGCTTCTATTTAGGAAAGAATGAAAGATTCTTATAAACATCTATTTTCATTTTCATTATATAAAAAAATTTGGACAGTTAGAAAATGACATTCAGTACAGGCAAAGATTCCACAGAATTATGATTCAATTGCAAAATTATAAGTTGGACTGAAAATCTGTTTGTTCTCTAAGTTAGAATATTGTATTGCTCCAATAAAAATCATACTGAATTCTGATGTGTTGCTTTTTCTGGGTTATGGTTGGTTACATATATATATATATATAAATTAAATCGCGAGTCAGGACTATCCTACTACAGTTTCGCCTAAACTGGCTCCTCAGGATATCTAGCCCCCAGGCAGTGATTCGGGATATTGTTATCTCTAAATTCTGGCTGGGTTTTTTGTCTTTTTCCTGGTAACCGTGAATGCTGGTAGATAGTAATTTAGTAAATATATATATATATATATATATATAATCAGTGATAGAACAATGTAGATCTAAGTTTTATTAATATAGACACAGTCAGTGGTGCTTGGTGACTGTTAGTTTCTTATTTATGCAATCATCAGATCCACTCCCATTGATCTTGTGTCTTATAACTTATATGTAGATAGATAGATTTGTTGGTTTCTTTTGTTTAATGATATATCGACCGTCATAGATGGATATTAATAACTAATGTCTTAAAGGACAACTCATGAGGGTAATTAGCAGTTATATTGATTACGAAATTTTGTTCAATATGTACACACACACACACACATACCTACTCACAGAGATGCGTGTCCTTGTGTATTGGTTAAAGTGCTGGACTGCAGAATCGTAGTAAGCAAGTTCGAACTCTATTCGCGCTATTATATTCACTTTCAGACAAATACCCTTGGGAAAGGTATAAACCCCCTTATCCTCCCAGCTATGGATTAAATCGTACCAGTACTGTCTTTTTAGAAAGATAGATTTGGCATTAAATACTCTAAGGAGGTTGATATGCCATTAAACTGCAAACACACAGACAACCAACTTTATATAGAGAGATGAGATGATCTGACCATTGTAAAATTGTACTTTTTCCGCTACTTATATACGATTTTTTTTTTTCCATGGAGAATGATATTATTTATCTAATATCATGGAAAATTCATTTTCTGTTTGTGCTATTTCTGAGAGAATTTTGTTATTTGTTCATTTTTGTAAATCAAGAAATCTGTTTTATTGTCTATTCAGGTAAAAAACAACTTTTTAATAATTTCTCTGACAATGGAGTTGATTAACTTCTTTCATTTGGATCAGTTAATGATATTTTAAAGAGGAAAAATTCATAAAAAATTATTTCAAATTATATGAAATTAAAATAGTTTAAAATTTAGCCATTACTCTCTTCAATTTTCTTTTCTTTTGTGGTCATTATGGAACATGAAAAGCAGAAATTAGGGAATTAGAATTACTTGAAAATATATTTGCAGTTTTTCAAATATTTAATTGAAAAAAGATAGAAAATGTATGCTGCTAAAAATTTATTTTCATTTTTATTATGTTAAACTGAAAGAAAATTTATCCAGAGAAAAACCAGGTCTTTTGGGGGTTTTCTTTAATGGAGTTTCATGCAAAATTTTATCTTTAAATCAGATATTTTATAAGAATTCAAGTGGAGGAAAAGTTAAGTTCTCATAAAATAATTCTATATCTACTTATATATAAAACATAAAGTGACATATATATATATATGTGTGTATGTGTCACTTTATGTTAGATAAATATAAAAAATATGTATGAATATATGTAGAGATGAAAAGACTCAAAGTGTTCAGTGGAGGATTTTTGGTTTTAGACCTTTAGGGCATGTTTTGTATTTTGCATTTTCTGATGAAAGTCTAAAAGCTGAAATGTTTAACATTGGCAAATATTTCTACAAATAAAATCATACTCTGAAAACCTTGCATTTTTTTTCATCTCTTTACATTTCTATATTGCCCAATTTGCAGGGCTGTAAAATACACCACCTGCTTCTTTGCAGAGGGATAAGACCCACTCCACACAGTGTCCTGGTTATGACATTAAACACTCCGATGGTGAGGTTCCAGTAATGTTGGAGCTTTGGGGAATACAGAGTACCCCTTTGTTGCCATTGCTCCCAGGTCCACTCTGGCCATGAGTGGTAGCACCTGATCTATGGGTCAAATAGAACTAAACTGTGTAGTCATGCTAAACTGAACTGTTTGAAATAGAAATGTTTTTAAATAGAACTAAGCTGTGTACTTATGCTAAACTGAACTGTTTGAAATAGAACTGTTTTGACATTTAACTGTTTGTAAATAAAAACTCTACTTACATTGAACTGGATTGTTTGAAATTTAATTTAGTATTAAATGACCCAAAAAGGGTTGATATGTCATGAAACAAAACAACCAACCAACATTTTTAGACTATCTGTTTTATCTCCAGTTTTTATATATATATATATATATATATATATATAAGTCACTTTGTTTTGTGTGTGTATATATATATATATATATATATATATATATATATATATATATATATATAATACAATAAGATATAAATGGTTTGGACAGGTTTTTATCCAAAATCAATTAAAAGAAAAAAAATTAAAGTTCTAAATGGTAAGCTGATTTAAAAGTTGGTCTACAACTTTATGTACTGCCCATGACTTCATGAATAAAAACAGGGTATGGCAATCCATCTTAGAATCATGTGACCACAATGCATGTGAATCTGAAGATATGTATGTAAAGTTGTGAATCATCTCTTAAATTTTCAATCTTTTTATGTATATGTAGAGAGAGAGAAAGATTTATCAACCCCTCCACATAAACAGAATGACACAAAGTAAATTTTTTAAAGTGGAATTTAACAGTTTTGAATTTAAAGTTTTCCTTCTAGACTGGTTCCCATACGAAAGATAAAGTGCCCAAACTGCCTCACTATTTACTCATAACTAGAAGGAGAAGAGTTGGATTCATATCTTACCCAAGGTTAATAGTCCTCTGCAAAATACAAACATCTTTGACCAGGACTTGAACTTCATTTGCTGTGTTCATTTCCTACAATATCCATGATTCACTTTTTAGTTTGGTTGACTGATGTTTTTCACCCTCCTGACTACAATGTGCTTCTATTCCATTCTTGATTTGCCCAGTCAGCTGGGGCTATAGAATACACCAACTGCACCTTTGCAAAGGGGTATAAGACCCCACCCCACAGTGAGTATCCTGGATATGACACTAAACAATCTGATGGTGAGGTTCCAGTGATGCTAAAGCTTTGGGGAATGTGGAGCATCCCTTCATTGCCACTGCTCCCAGGTTCATTCTGGCCCAGAGTGGTAGCACCTGATAGGGTCCTATCTATGGGTTAAATAGAACTAACTGCATACTTATGCTAAACTGGATTGTTTGAATTAAAACTGTTTGACTAAATTGAATAGCTTGAAATAGAAATGATTTTGACAATTAAACTGTGTGCTCACATTTAAACTTTGTGCTTATGCTAAACTGAATTGTTTGAAATGGAACTTTTTTTGACATTGAAAATGTATTTACACTAAAGTGAATTGTTTAATATAGAACTGCTGAATTAGCTGAACAGGTTGAAATAGAAATGTCTTTGACAATTAAACCATGTATTCATTTTTTTTTTTTTTTTTTTTTTTTTTTTAAATAAAATTGACTATTTGCATAAAAATGTATTTGGCGTTAAATAACCTACAAAGGTTAATATGCAATAAAACCCAAACAACCAACCAACAAACCATTCTTGTTTTTACCCTTCTTCTCTATATTTGCCCAAATCACTTGATAATTTAATCTTCTCATCAATATTGAGATTTGGAGGTCTTCCAAGTGGTTATTTCTGGTCTCTTAGATACCACTCAACAACTGCATGGGTTCACCTGATGTCTGTGAACTTTGCAATAAGTCTAGCCTGGTGAATCTTCTGCTTTTGGTTCTCCATAATCAAGTTTATATATATATATATATATATGAATGAAAGGTTTGGAATAAAATCCAATAGTATATGAAAATGAAGACAATACAAAAAATTGAATTGATATGTTTCACTTTATTTTTTCATACTGTCTTCCTTTTCTCATATATATATATATATATATATATATATACACATATATATAATGTCAGTCATGTGAGCTGGTTCCTCTTCAGAGTAATTAAAAATTTTGTTGTTATGGTAACTTGTGTAAGCAAGAGCAAAAGAGAGAGCAAAGAAAGGTTAAATTAGAAGGAAAGAGAAATTGAAAAAAGAAAGAGTTATTTATATATATATAATAGGTTTCAAAGGAAGACAATACCGAAAATTAAATTGACATGCTTCACGATAGTTTCATCAGAAATCTGAATTGACATTTCTGAAGAAGCTATATGTATAGTGAAATATATCAATTTAATTTTCCATATTGTCTTCTTTTTCTCATATATATATATATATATATATATATATATATATATGAAATTTCAGCCATGCAACCTGGTCTCCCTTCAGGGCAATGAGAAGTTCTGTTGTTGTGCTAACTTGAATAGATAAGAAGGAAAACAAGCAAGGAAAGATGAAAGCAAAAAAGGGCAAATTGGATTGAAAGAGAAATTCCAAAAAAGGAATTGAAGGGATACAGAGAAGAGACGACTGAAGTGTAAAAAGATATAGTGAAAGAAGAAATAAAACGAAAGAGAGTTAAAGACAGAAAGAGAGAGATATGGATTAAGTATGGATCCATATAAAAGTAATCCTATCATGAATGACAGAGAAACTATTCTAGTATTGAATATTAGCAAAAAGATCTTCCCTCAATGAAGAACAAAAACAGAATTGTCAAAGCAAATCTGTTTGAATGCATTATTATGTCAAAAAAGGTTGGGTTTTTTTTTAATTTCCAAATTGAAAAGGAAAGTTATTAAGTGTTTCAAAATTTAATTATTTTACAGCATGATTTTAAAGAAAAGAAAATACTCAAGTGCTAAACTGATTTATTAAAATAGATATTTAAATCTTTTATATCCTCCAGGTTCTTGCTCATTTCCACTTGTCTTATTTCTGGTTTATTTATTTTAATTCAAAATTAATTGCCATTGGGGAAAGGTCAGTAGCTTGATACTAATCTGAAAAGTTTACTATTATATAGAAACTTACTCTAACATCTATTATATGATATGGCTGAAGGAGGCTCAGACTTAAAATCTGATCATGAAAAACAAAACCTTCTTCTCATTATCTTCTCAATGAAAGTAATAGAACATTCTGGAAATTTTAACATTGTTTAAAAGATTGTTTATAAACTTATAACACATTAGTTAAATTTAGATTTTACTAAATGGCCTCTGAACCCACTGGTTTCCCCATTGTAATAGCTGACCATGGTGATATTGATACTTATATTTAGGAAGGAATGAAGGATTCTAATTAGCATTTCATTGTTAACAATGATCCATGATTTTGATGCTTCAATTTAGAAAAGAGTGAAGGATTCTGAATAGCATTTCATAGTTGATAGCAGTCCATGGTGATATTGATACTTCAATTTGGAAAGAGTGAAGGATTTCAATCAGCATTTTATAAATTATCTCCATTACATCAAGTATTTGAAGGATTATAAAGAGTGTTTATTGCAAATGAAAAACCCCATTATTATTCAGTTGCAAATTGAACTGGAAATAGATTTGTTCTCTAAATTAGAGGACTTTTGAGCATATTACTTCAATAAAAATCTAGTTATCATGTATCATTTTTACTGTGTTATATACATATACAAGAATAATAAGAATTTTAATAAGATATTGATTGCAATTTACAATGATATAAAAGAAAACTTGCAAGATGAAATGATTGTAATTTGAACACTTGGATTACTTCATCACTTGATTCTGAGTTGCTTTAAATCCACCCAGACTTTGCTAAACAGCGAGTAAGCACTTATGTAGCTGCCATAAAGTCATAGATGTTTACTGTGATTAATTGACAAATAAAAATTGGACATGTTGTTGAGGTCTAATTGTCAGTCTGATTGACCAATTACTATTGAGTTGTCAGTCTGATCCTCTGTATCGGTCTTGTGTTAAGTCTAGTTGCAGGGGAAGTCTTATAGCATAGTGGCTTATGTGTTGGACTGTGACATCATCGTAAACAGGGGTCGGGAATCCTTACAGTGTTGTGGCGAACATACTGGTTTGCAACATTGTAGTAAGTTGGGGAGGAGTCCCAATGGGCTTGTGGCTAATGTGCAACATCATAGTAAGTAAATTCAAACTACAGTTGTGCTATCACATTCATTTTCAAACTGATACTCTTGGGAAAGGCATTGAACTCGCTTATCCCTTGGCTATGGACCACTACTGTTCTGCAAGAATGGCCTTGACATTAAATAACCCATCTGCCATTAAACAAAGAAACCAAACCAATCCTAAATCTTGTCAAATCATACTGAAGGCACCAGTTTCCATCAGATCATCTAAATTAAGCAACATGAGCTGTTCAGCTCTTAGATGGGGGACTACTTATGAATGTGAGATAATGTAAGTCTCTTGAAACCAATGTGCTGCTTTTAGCAAAGCTTAATAATTTAATAAACAGCTTAGTTTTAGCAAAGCTTAATAGATAACAATAGATAAAGTGAAATTGATCTTAATTTTATTTAATTACTGTAAAATCAAATTAAAACAATAACATCACTTAAAGAAAATTGTTCTATATTTATTCTTTTGAAGGTCTACTTTGATCTGGAGTGGTAGTACCAGTAAGGGTCCCATCTATAGGTCAAATAGATCTATTCCAAAATTATTTGTATTTTATAGGACCATGTAAAAAAAAGCCTTAAAAAATTACACAAAAAATGTAAATATGAATGTGATTACTCAACCTTGAGGCATAAAATAACCCTTGAATGGTTGACATGCTGTTAAAATCAATCTACCAACCATCAGTCATCTTTTGAATAGATTAATCTTATTTGTTTATTTTTACTTAGAAGTGGATCTTATTAAAATCAAAATTGTTTCATCCTATTGCCAAATTTAATGAACAAAATGTAAATGAGAAATACAAATGCCTTTCTATGCAGAATTTTAAAAAGAAATTCTGTTTTCTAGAATACTCAAAAAATTGAATGAATTAAGGAGTAACTAACTTGAAAATATGTATATTTTCACAAAGGTTTTTTCTCTAAAATAAGATTATAAAGTCTTCCAAATATTTTAATTTTAATGCATTTCTCATTTTACAATTCATAGCAGATTTTCAGCAAGTAGGAGTGTCACTTTTCAAATTCTTTTTAATGTTTTAAATTCTCTGAGGACTTATCGTTATCAGAAATATAGATATTTCCCCATGTTTTCAGTCTTGATTTGGTTTTGGAAGAGTGAAAGACTAGAGAGATAATTCTAGTGGTTTGTGTAAGATGTGAAAAAATTTTGAGATACCCTAAAAGTACCCATAACTCAGTAGCCAAACCAACTCAAAACAATTTCCCTTTCATTGTTGAGCAAATGTAAAAGTTTATACAACAATATCCTGATGCACCTGTGGTGTATGATTATCAGAGTAGGAAATGAACTCAGTTATCTGAGTTCAAATCCTCAATGAGGCAGTTTACATTTCAGTGAGTACTAATACCCTTGGGAAAGGTATAGACCCTACTATTCTCTCTTTAGCTATGAATAGGACAAACTGGGCTCTTTAATCTTCGTATGGTAACTGATCTTGGTAAAGGAAAACTGGATTCAAACCAATTGTACTTCACTTAAAAAATTGACCTTTTGTCACATACTGAGAGGGTTAAATAAATGCATACCATGTCCTGTTTTACCTGTAACTTGGTTTCTGAGATAGAATATTACAATAGATTTTATCTATCTATTTATTTTTGGATGAATTGAAGCCTGAGGCTCCCTACTAGATTACAAAGTCCTGTGTTGTAGCTAGATAAACCTACATATTGATCTAGCACTGTTAAACATTTGGAATTTACAGATGGTTATTCATTGAGTATATTCCCTGGCAAATGAGGTTTTAATATTTAAAAAAAATGATGATAATTATAATGATAAAGTTTATTTCAAGTGGTGGACCTCTTAGAAATAATTTGTTCAGGTTGACCCAAGGGAGATTACTTTTTCAATAAGTTGAATCTTTATCACGTTTGTTACTTTTGAAAATTAATTAATCCTCTTAATTAATTTATGCTTTAATTTAAACCTTGGATATCAGTGTTACATAAGTGCTTTATATTCAAATATTTTTAATTAACAATTTTGATGAGTGTTAATGACAGTAATTGATTTTAATGATCTTCTTTACTAATAATTCATTGTGTGCATATATGGAGTAGTGTTATTTTTTTTGGAGGGGGTATTTATTTTATTTTATTTTTTTTTTCTTTAATTATTTGAGTTTCTTTTTCCTAAGCAACAAAATTTTAACCTCAGGTTCTTGTAGAATTCAAATCCAGTTAATATAATTAAATGCTCCTGTTCTCTCCAAGGCAAGCTAAACTTGTGAATATTCATTTAAGTTAACTAAAAAAAAATGTTTGAATATTCCTTGTTTCTACCAAATAATATAAAATAAGAGAAATATGAAAAGCATAAACCAGTCATGGACAATGTTTGGCCTTTGACGGTGGGGGGGGTCACATATCCTTTCCTCAATTATTTTCTGTATGGTATGCTTAATTTCATGATTATACCAATATAAACTGATCTTTCTTTTTTTTGCCTTTGATTTCTTTTACACTCTGTCATTAACATTCTCTTCAGATTTGTTGTAAAAGTGTCAGGCCCAGGATGCTCTTTTGGGGACGTCTTACCCCTATGGAGGAGATACAGTTAGCATATTCAGGGTGATAATTATATGGTTTCAACTAACTAACTAATAATAATCATTTGTAAACAATTATAACTTCAAGTAACTATTCTTAATACAAATAATTTGCACAGTTATATGATTTCAAGTATTCTTGGCTTCATTGGTAGAGTGTTCGCCAATGGTCCGGGAGACCTAGGTTCAGTCCCAGGTCACATCATACCAAAGACTTTAAAAATGGTACTTGATACCTCCTTGCTTAACATTCAGCAATATAAGGTATTTATCAAGGGTAAAGTGGAGCAATCCAGGGAAAGGAGTAGTGCCCTTCCCTACACCTTGGTGTAATAGCTATTGAAAAGGGAGCCTTCTGGTCACCAACTTTACTTACTACTATATGGTTTAAAGTATTTCAGGCAATTACTTGGTTTCAACTAACTAATTATAATAATATTTCAACAATTAAAGTTGTTTATTAAGCTTTCTTAGATATGGTACACAGGCCTTGGGTTGCTTACCATATCTGCTTTTGCTGAAGTGATTACCCATCAAAGTTTTGATCAGGCTTATTGTTGCTTAACTCTGCTAATCTAGCAGGAATCTGTGCTTTTTGTGTGACTTAACTTTAAACAATTATGAAGTAAAGCTGTTGACATTAGTCGAGGATGACCCGAAGGCTCTCTTTTCAATATCTACTACACCAAGGTGTAGGGGAGTGTGCTACTCTTTTCCCTGGATTGCTCCAATTTACCCTTGATCTGTGCCTTATAATGCTGAGTGTTAAGCTAGGATGCATCAAGTACCATTTTTTGAGTCTTTGGTATGACTCAATCTAGGATCGAACCCAGGTCTCCCTCTAAGCATCATGCCAATGTCCGGACAAACAATTATAACTTCTTGTAACTATTTCTAATATAAAAAAATTGCATATATTTACATGGTTTCAACTATTCCTATCTAATAGTAATAATCTACAAGTAAAAAAAAGTATGTGAAACAGTTAATGAAATGCCATACAGTTCTACAAAGAGAATTTAGGATATGATAACTGAAAGCTTCCGCATAGATAAGAACATTAAGCTAGTAGCATCAGTCACTGGTCTTACAAGGACTTATCAATTAATTATTGTGAATTTTCTTTAAAAACAACTTAAGGTGCAAAATGATGTCCTTAAAAAAGGAAAAAAAAATTATGATAAAAAAATTCGTTATTTTTTTTAAGAAGTCATTTTGACAGATGTGTCAGATTTCTGGTGAGACATGGGGAACATTAAGTAATTTGACTGATGAAAACATAGATCAATCTGTAAAAATTCCTAAAACTTTGTGTATGTATTTCTTTCTCTCTCTCTCTCATTATATATATATATATATATATATATATATATATATACACATGCAGAGGTGGACTGAAAAATTCACAGGTTGACATGTCTGCTTTTTATGACTTTTTTGATTGGTAGGATCCAAGTACTGTAACACTGATGGAAAAAGTGTGTGGACAATAAAGTGAAATATGTTGAAAAATAAACTTCATTTGGTGTCACATTCCATGATAGTATTCTTATCAACCAATGAACTTTTCAGGCAATCCTCATATATATATATATATATATATATATATAATGTTGTTTAGAAACTAATCAACTATTAAATTAGACATGATTTAAATTGAATATACCGCCTAAAAATTTTAACATCTGGATGGAGTTAGCTAGGTATAGGGTTGTTTTATTTATAGTCATATCAACCCCTGATGGGATATTTAATGCTGAAACTGATTCATTTCTAAGAGGTTGATTATAATTATAACTATATTTTCGATGTTTCATTGCAATCATTTTTTTTTAATTTACCTGCAAAACTAGTGCATTCAAGACTGTTCTTGCTTTTCCTATCTATCTATCTATTAATCTATCTATCTAACTATATATATATATATATATATATATATATATATATATATATATATATATATATATATATATATATATATATATTTATTTATTTATTTATTTTATCTTTCATCTGTTAAAGTTTTTATAGGGGTTATTTGACTTCTGGATAAAAGGAATTCAGGAAGGGGGCATATTTTTCCCAAGTACTCATATGAAGACTAGAACAAATCAAAGATAAAATGGGTAGACTTGAAATGTCTGTCTTATTTGATCAAACATGTTTAAAAGATATATAAAACCATAACCCAGCAAAACAACATATAGTAAGATTTTTATTACAGCAAGATACTTAAAATACTCTTTGAAAATAAAGTGATTTACAGTCAAGTTTGCCATTGAATATTAATTTTTTGAGGTCTCTGTTCAAGATTAAAACCATTTTATAAATATATATATATATATATATATATATATATCTCACTAAAATTCTCATTTTTTATATATATATATATATATATATATATATATATATAACCCTAACCCAGCAATAACTGCACATCAAAGAGTGATTTTTATAAGAGCAATACAATTAGATTTACAACTGAATAATAATTTTGAGGCTTACATTAATGCTGAGCATCATTTTTTAATTATGGTTGATAAGTTTTATGGCATGTCAAACCTTGTTGGGTTATTTTATGTTGAAGTCAGTTTAATAATTATGGTCTTCAATTACATACAGTAAAAAGATGTATCTTCACTCATTTTAGACAGGTAAACACTTTGTACTTAATGGCAATATCAATGTTTTAACAGACAGTGTATAAATGTAGTTCTCTTAAGATATTATCTCAAACAGATCTATTTGACCCATAGAGGGGTCTTTGATAAATACTACTCCTCCAGATCAGAGCAGACATGGGAGTAATGTCAATGAAGGGATTACTCCACATTACTCAGTGCTCCAGAATAGGAGCCTCACCACAGGAGACAGTTTGATGTCATAACTAGGACACATTTTTTTAATCATCCAAATACTCATTATAATAGAGATAACTATGAAATGCTAATTAAATCCTCTATCCTATCTAAAATGAAATATCAATATCATCATGGACTACTATTAACTACAAAACACTAATTAGAATCTTTCACTCCTTTCCATATTGAAGCATCAGTATCATCATGGACTACTGTTAACTATGAAATTCTAATTAGAATCTTTCACTCCTTCCTAAATAGAAGCTCAGGCTTGTTTAAAAATGTTATCAACAAAATGTGTTTAGAAATCATATTTAACTCAGATTTAGATGTGTGATATTTCGTTCAGGCTTTATTTCATCTTCACGAACTTCTTCAAGACTGCCTGAACGAAATATCACACATCTAAATCTGAATCAAATGTTTGATTTATCCAACTTTCCACATATTTCTATCAAAACATATTTAATATAAATGTATAAAAAGGACTTGGCATTTATACCTACAATAGTTGATATGCCATAAAACCAAACCAAACTCTACAAAAGATCCAGTCAGTATATTCTAAACCCTAGCAATCTATATATTTGTGTAAGTTTGTTTGTCAGTAATAGTAGTTTGCATGTATAAATATAAGAAGAAAAATTAATATTGGGTCATGTCCTTGAAAAAATATGTTAGCTGTTAATATAGCCATATCTCCAGTAAATATTGCTCCTTTCTTGCTTATATGGGATTAACAGATGCTCTTTGCCTTTTTAGAAGTTAATACTTGGCAAATAAGATTAGCTGCTTTGAATATTCCTGAGGCTCTGTTTCACTAAATTTATTAAATTTTAAGGATTCTGAATTTCAACTTCACTATCGGAAAATTACTGTTGTCAAAATTAAGTTTCTTTATAAACTCATTGAGCCTGAGAAGTACTTTAAGGTGCAAGGAATTATTTGATGTTTGGTTAGTACTAAAAATTTAAATGAATCTATCTAATCTTTCTTTGCACGACTAAGCTTATTTCTAAACTTGACAACCCCACAAACCTTCTTCTTTCCTATTGTAACAGTAGTCCATGATGATATTGATGCTTCTATTTTGAGAAGAGTGAAGGATTCTGATTAACATATCTTAATTATTTTCATTATATTGAGAATTTGGAGGATTAAAAATGACGGTCATTCGAAATAAAAACCCTTCGAAATTATCATTCACTTGTAAAATGAATCGAAAATTGCTTTATTCTCTCAAGCATTTTCAGTGTATTCTAATAAAAACCTTACTATCAAGTCACTGTCTAATAATAAACTTGATAAATGTTTTTAAATGTTGATTATTACAAAGCTTTATTATTCTTATGATAAAAAAAATATCATTACTTGTATGCCACTATGGTTGATACCATAGACTAGAGAAAAGTCAAGGGTTCTTCCTTGCTTATTCCTCTTATTTTCTAATTTAAAAAATATAACAACTGTTATATTGTTCATTGTTATATTGTTCATTGTTATTATACTAGGACTTAGTTATATCTTGCAGCAATATTGATTGATATACTGCAAGATGTAACTAAGTCCCAGTATATTAACTATTATTATAATGATGATTATGTGTCTGTCTGTAACAAAAATTATGTCACAATTCCCTTACTTATTTATGTTACATTTTCCACAATTTTATTTTTATTTGAATCTCAGTTATCAAGAAAAATGTTTTATATTATTAATACTGTTGGCCTTATCTATATACTAGTAATTGACATATTGCTCTTAAAAATTTGTTTTTAATGAATATTTGCTTGATATTACTTATTTCTAATTGTTTGGTTTTATTCTAATAAATATGAGCTTCATTAAATTTTAAAATAAATACTTTAACAAAAAAAAACTGTCATTCTATTCTTTACCATCTAATTTAGGAAAATTTATCATTGAAAACCAGGAGTGAAAAGAAGAGCTTGCATCCAAGCTGTTCTATTCTTTGATTATGCCTCCTCTGTTTCAAACAAATTGAATATAATGATTTAATTTTGATATTAAATGCATTTTCTATTAAAATAAAATAGAAATAAGTGTAAATTTTTTTGTATGCATTTTTATTTATTTTCATTTGTCTTTCTAATTTAATATGATATCAGACTACATTAAAAATACTTGCACTGGTAGGTAGCATATTACTGCTAGTATCTATATGCTGTAGATGTTCTAAATTGTCACATAGTTATTGGTTATTTCAAGTAATGTAAGATAGACTAACAAACTATTGATATAGTTGCTAACTTATGACTCAAAATACATAGTCAAGATTCAAGTATTGGGTTTAATTGGTGTTAGGGAGGATATTTAGTCATCTCCTCTCTCACTATGGTCCAATAATAAACTATCAATGAATAAACTGCCGGAAATACAAGTTCATTTATACATATAGGAAGATTTAATACATACCTACTATACATACAAGAAGTATTAACAAGAATACACAAACATGTCCCAACTGATAAAATGTGCTCATATTGTTTCCTGAACCAGCAGTATATGAAAGGGGTTCAAAAACGGTAAGATGTCTTACTAGAGTTTTTTGGTGGGCATAGCCTTATGGGCTTAACATTTTCATGTCTAGGCTAAAGACAACATCCATCACTAAGATTAGTAAAAAGTCTCTTCACCGTTCAATGAATAGAAATTTTTAAAAATTTTAAAAACGATTTCTTAACCATTTAAATAACTAAAACCAGAAAATTGTCTTTATCATTCAAATACCTAGGATGAAAAAAGCTGAGAAGGATCCTGGGATTGTCATGTAATCCCAAAAAGTCCAAAAGACACATCACCAAAATCCAAGGGAGACAATTATTTATTTTTTCTCTACACAAGGATTTACATCTGATATCTTATTTTTACACCAAAGAAAGTTTTTCATTGAGAATTTTTGGCACTCTCCCTAACCAAAAAGAAAATACTAGAAATAACAATCAATATAAGAAGGGGTTAAAACCAATCTTAAAATGCTTTTGGTCTTAAATTGTTCCAAGGGCAAATAATTCTCAATTAACTGTCCTAAAAAGACTCTTGACTTGAAATTGTCTAAGACAATTTTTTCCTTCCTTCCTGTTTGGAATCATTTCAATCATTTCTTTTTGGGGCTATTTAAATTCATTGTCTTTTAACAGAGAGAAGCTGCACATATGTAAATAACTGAAGTTGAAGTGAAAAGATAAGTCTACTGAACAAAATAGCATTTTTTAGATATTTGGTTTTCACATCAGATTCCAATTTTATTTTACCTAAATTTCGCAAAGCCAGTGATCTTCAAATAATTCATTCTTTTTTTTTTTTTGGTAAAACTTTGATGAGATTTTTTCTTTTATTTTCTGTGAAAAGTGCATCTTTAAAATTATGTATGTATCAGTTTCCATAAGATCTTGCAGCTACAAAAGGCTTGCCTAAGGTGAAGCATTAAAAATTATTAATCCTCTCTGATTTCTGAATGAGAAGCATTATATTTACATTCTGTAGTTGTTTTAGATTTTAAAGTTTACATTAAAGCCAAATTTTTATTAAAAGCAGTAAGAATTTTTGCTATAGGCAAACCAAATGTTAAAGATATTCTTAGAAGAGTCCAAAATGTGTCTCTTCTCAACTGCAAGTAGCAACGAAGATATTTTTTAAAGAATTTGTTTTTATATTATGAAACTTTTTTTGTTTTTCATTAGTTTCTCCTTTTTTTTTATTGGATTTGTTTTGTCTGTCTTACACTCTTCTCTATATTGCATTGTTCAAATTAGTTCTGCAAGAGTAAGCTCTGTTGAAATTTGAATCTGCTGAAGGGTCTATTAAATTTAATTTGACTTCATAAAGAAAATTTGTATTGAATCACTCGAGGCTCTGAGATATTTTCAAATGCAAGCAAAATTATTCTTACAAAAGTCACTCACCTCATGCATATCTGTATAAAACTATACAAACCTAGACATAAGTATGTATGTGTGTATATATACAATAAATAAATTATATATTATTGTTAGAAAGGAAAATATTCAAATGTAATGAATAACTGACATAGAAATAAGAATATCTAAACACTCTTAAAAGTATAAGTACATATATCAAATATAAACTTAATTTCAAATATATAACTATGTATTTTTGTGTCTGCATCTAAAGATTTATTTATTTTTGTATGTGTAATATGTTTTACAAATACATAGGTATATTTTTATATAGTTACATAGATAAGCAATTTATGTATTCAATAAAACAACTTTGATTATTAGATGAAAAAAAGTATTAAAAATATATTTAACTAAATTTGAGTTATATATAAAACAAAAGCTGAATGCAAATACATATACACACAGTGTGTGAAAATTTGCTGAAATATAATTAAATCATATAAGTACTTAGCAAATAACATATACATATACCTTGAATAGATTTCATTTATCAATCTTTCTAGTTATATATGAATTATATAGTTTACTATATGTATGAATAAAGAGTGCTCTCTAGCAGTGATAAAACATATATATCTAAGTGAGAATAGTCCACAGTGCTCATTGATTGTCAGTTCCTCGCCCTTGTTATCATTGAACTTGATCCAATGATTGCATGTGAGAAACTGACTGTTACTAAATGCCACTGATTATATGTTTATACTATCCTAACTATATATATATCTTATATGAAGAGAAAAGAAAAGAAAAAATTGTTAAAACAAACCTTATTTGTGGTCTTTAATAAAAACCAAATTAAATTTTTAAAAATTCTTTGATAAGTACTATCTATACATGTACGTTAGATGTAACATGTATTTTTTATATGCACACATTTAGTTGTTAAGAAATATATATCTAATCTATATTGGATATCTAAATGAAAAACTATATAGATACATATAAACTATCAAGTTTTGGCTATTTTCATTTGGTCCAGTCATTTTTATACCTATTATTTGTATTTCTATCACTAAAGAAAGATAAGTATTTAGTTATGCTGTCAATTGGCTAATTCATCTAAAGATTAATTCTGCCCTCTCCTATTTTAGAGATGAATTCTGCCCTCTCCTATTTTGAAGATGAATTCTGCCCTCTCCTATTTTGAAGATGAATTCTGCCCTCTCCTATTTTAAAGATTAATATTGCCCTCTCCTATTTTGGAGATTAATATTACCCTCTCCTATTTTGGAGATTAATACTGCCCTCTCCTTTTTTGATGATTAATTCTGCCCTCTCCTATTCTAAAGATGAATTCTGCCCTTTCCTATTTTAAAGATTAATATTGCCCTCTCCTATTTTGGAGATTAATATTGCCCTCTCCTATTTTAGATATTGATTCTGCCCTCTCCTACTTTGAAGATTAATTCTGCCCTCTCCTATTTTGAAGATTAATTCTGCCCTCTCTTATTTTGAAGAATATTTCTATCTCTCCACAATGTCTGTTTGATATCTTTCTTTGTCTCTCTTCCTACTTTAAAGTTGTACCGGTGAAATATTATTTGTAAATAATTGTTTTGTCTTTTGTCTCTTGACATTTGTAATGTTGTTTAAAGTTTATTTCTGTGAGCTGTGGCAGGATTTCAATCCAGAATTCCTGAAAAGTGTAGGGTAATAACTAGGGTATGTATCATTCAAAATTGCTGTATGATATATTTTTTAATGTACAGTCTTTACACCATGTTTCCTTTTTCTTTCTTTTATAAAATGTTCTGGTGGTTGCAGATATATACATATATATATATATATATGGTAAGAAATAAGACTTGAAAAGCTGAAGCTGGTGTTGAAATAAAACTTTTTTAACACTAACTTTAGGTTTTCAATTCCTATTTTTTAACATTTTGTTGGATATAATCTCCAATACAATAATCACATACATACATACATATATATATATCCTGTCTTGGCATCCATGTTTATGTTTGTGTATTAGTCCAATCATGAAATATTTCTGCATTATTTCTTAGCCTCTACTTTTTACCCCCATAAATTCTTGGCATATATATATATATATATATATATATATATATATATATATATATATATATATGCTAAAATGAGTTGGAAAATGTTTGAAGTTTCCTTTATTGTTTATCTCCCTTTTTCTTTCTCTTTGTTTTTCTTTCTTTTCTTTTTATTATTTCATTTAGTTGCAGATTTTAATCTTTAATTTCTTCCCTACTTGAGTTCTTCCAAATGTAACTGATAATCTCCCCTCTGTAATAAGTTGGCAGATTTAGATGATACTAATCTGTCTTAATCTGCACTGCTTTCTATGTTATGCTACTGCTAGGTTTAATTTTTTTTGGTTTGTTAGTTATTCCTTTAGGTTCCCCCACCCACCATATTATTCCCATCCATCCTTTTTTTCTTTTTTTTTTTTATATACTATCCTACTAATCCTACTTCTGTGTGACTACTTTCAATTATAGTTATCTTATTAAAAATTTAATGTTAATTTTTTTTTCTTCTTTGCTTTATAAATCTTCTGCTTGTTTGGTTCTGTGTTGTTTCTTAAATGTGTCTTAGTAGAGTGTCGGTGTTTTACTGTCCAAGTTGGGTTGAATCATTCGAAAGAACTAAATTATCTTTATCTGTGACCTTCTATATAAGGTCTTTGACACTTTTTTTTAACACAGCAGGTGACAAGGAGGAAATTTTATTTTATTTTTTTTCCGCAAAGATCTGATCTGAAGCAAAAAAAAAAGAAGTGATAATTAAAAGAAAAAAAATCAACAGGAAAGGGTACAACACACTTTGCCAGGTCCTTAACATAAAAACATTATTTGAACTATGGCACCAATTTTTTTTTTTCTTATTCTTTTACACTGGAGTAAGCATGATATTAAATGGCACCAGCAGTTACTCTTATACAATTATAATACAAAATAAATAATCAGTAATATCTAGTTAATGTTTTTTATAAATACCTTATGAATATGAATAGGTTTATGTAAATTAAAAGGAATCCCTTAAAATCTTTAATTACTATAAAAGCTATTCAATTGTCTAAACCTGTTTGTTTTATTTTTACTATTTTTTTTAAATTTTTATTTCAACCCTTTTAATCCAACATTTGCACAAAGTACTTTTTGGAATTTCTTGATATTAGTAAGTTCATAAATAATCAATAAAAATTACTCTTTAGATTCAATGTGTTTTGAAACAGATTTTTTTTTCTTTTTAATGAAACAAGAAATATCTCAACAACATTACTATGTAACAAACAACTGAATTAACCTACAACTGATATTAAGAGATTCATCCTTCAGATTTATCTCATTAGGAACAAAAGGGTTAATTTTTTACCAGAGAGAATCTTTAAAAATATACACTAATTAAGAAAGTAATTTAAAACCAAGGATTCCTGACCTTATGTCAGACTAAAATTAACTTAGTAGACCTATCTAATAGTAACAATTTAAAAAGTCAAATTATTTTAGATAAAACAAATCAAGTTCTTGTTCAAATTTAAAACAATATCTGTTTGAAAAAAAATGTCTGCAAAACTTTTATAAATAAAATAAGCAAAATATGACATGCAAACTGATTTCTTTTTTCTGAATAAAAAAAATTGGTAAGTTATAATAACATTCTGCATATAACCTTTTAGTTAAGAAAATGTCAAGATCAAATTCATTAAATGTTTCAAAAGATGAACAATTTAATCATTAAATTCAAGTTAAATATGAAATCGGTTAATTAATTTTAAACATGTTTATCAATTTGCTGAACATCTTCCTGTTTATGTTTATTTCCTTGTGCATTTTTAAAATCTCGTAATAATGTATATATGCGTTGAAGATTATTGTCATAGGTTTGAGGAAAATTCAGTCTCAGAAAATTATGCCACAGTAATGGAAATGATAGATATTATTAATACCTTAAATATTTTTTTTCTTTGAATTCAAAGTAGCTTTATACATTACCTGGGATATAACTGATAATCAAATTTTGAGTACAAATTTTCTGGGGCTAAATTTTTTGAGACCAAATTTTCCAGGACCAGATTTTCTTAACACTATTATCATGATATCATGTTCCTACTGAGTGTTTTTCAGAGTGAGAAGGTGCAGTATGGTGCTTGGTCCAAACAGTTTGACTTCACAACATTTTTAACAAATTTTTTTATACAATGGACATGGTAACATGATGGACATTTTTTTTTTTTTTGACTGCCAACAAGAAACAAGTTCCAAGATTATATTTCTTTTTGTTTGTTTGTTGTTTTTTTTTGTTTTATAGCCAAATTAGAGAAAAATAAACAAACAAGCCATATGGCTAAATAAAAAGTAATAAAGTTGTATATTAAATTCTTAGACAAGAATCACAAAAACTATTTTTTTTTTCTCAAGATGATGACATTTTTCTTTCTTAAATGGCATTACATTGATATAGTATTTGAACATTATTATGGGACATTGGCAAATAGAAATTCCAATCACGATATATATATATATATATATATATATATATATATATATATATATATATATATAGTAGAAGCAATTGGACACTTGTCAAAATTAAGCATAAGAACATTTACAACAAAAAGCATTAGTGACTAGTCAGTTATAAATATTACTATTTTTTTGTTACTGAGTATACTCGTATTTCTGCCTCATATATATATATATATATATATATATAAGTGGTTCTGCACATGTATATATGAAATTTTCCTAAAAAGAAAAAATAGCTTCCATGATATCATAATGATAGATAACTTAATTTCATTTTTCATTTTATTGTCTTATAAAAATTATTTTTACAACATATAAAATAACTTAGCAAGTCAAATAGGAATAATTCATTTTAGTTTTTTTTTCTTTTAACAGTGAATGAAACTACTGAGTTGGATGTGATTATATTATATATATTATTATATTATCTTATTCTATGTTATATATGATTAACATTTTTATTTATTCTCAAGAGTTTTTTTCTTAACTCTATTATAAAATTTCATAATTTCTAGATAAATAGAATAGTTTATTTCTCTTTTATTCTATATCTGAGCTTCATGAACATACGCTCTTATTAAAAAATCTTCTTAACCTTAATCCAAGGCAGCAAGAAGGGTCTAGTAAAAAATGGTTTCAAATTCTGGGGTATTAGATGCCTTTTATTTCACATGTCTTTAAATGATCTTTGTGTTTATGCCTGAGTTTCATGGATTGTTTTCTGTCTTTACTCTTAAAATGACCTTCAGTCTCAAAGAACAATGCAAAACAAATCTTCCTAAAAGTCCAAAAAGCAGCACCAGTGAGCATCTCCATTAAGTCTTCGGATTTGCATCTTGTGTCTCAGACACAATGTTGATGCCACTGGGACTGAAGGATGCGACAGTATGGAGCATGAGGGAAAAGTTGTCAGTTGGTAGTCAACCAATTCGAGACAGACAATTATGATTGCAAGTCTGTCTGACATGGGGAGAATGTTGGATAGGAGAAGAGAAGAAGAAAAATTTGAATGACTCATTATTGATTGGAAAAGTTACAATAGAAACACAGACTTTTGATTATTGATCAAACAGAAGAGAGTGTGTTGGTCATATAGAAGGTGTCTGAAAGTAATATTCAAATTCAAAAACAATACAAATGTCAGAGTTTATTGAGTTGTCCTCTTTACTTCCCTGATTTGTTATGGCATTAGTGTATGCCAAAGACTGAAGACATTTCAATTTAGCGTTTATTAAGTGATAGTCTTTATAATAAGTATTAATATATACTAAAGATAGAATATGTTTATAATTTATGCAGTGTATATGATCTGAAAGTCTTCATTGTAAACAAATCTGTGTATTCCAAAAACAGAATACGTTTAAAACTTAGATTGTGTTTAAGTAATTGTCTTCATTGTGAGTATCAATGTATGCCAAAACTTAATGTTTTCATTATTATTATTATTAACTTTACCCTTATTTAAGTTGCTTTGTAATCAAAACCCAATCAAGTTGTCTTTTCAATAGCACATATTGCAAACAACTATAAAGGATGCTTGTCATGGGGTGAGTTGCCAGTAGACTCATGACCCCAGATGTGCAGGTGTAATCTCCCTGTCAGTTTGACCAGGAAGTGTGGGAGGATGAGATTGGTGTCATCACTGAAGGTCTTTTTGAGAATCAGTGATTGAGAAGATAATGAAGAAGCAATGTTCTACACCTGCTCAAAAGTTGGAATTAAGATCACATTCCAAGATATCCTATTTGGAGTTTAGCCTTGAATGAATGTATTATAATGATAAAGATGCTGTCACTTAGTCATATGTCTCTCCTGGACCTCGTAAGAGAAATAAAAGTTAGATAAACTTTTAACAGAGCTTCTGACTTCTATTCACAAAGTGATCACTGTTGGTATTTTGCTTCACTGGTGAGAGCTACTTCTTGTGTATCTGAAAAGTAACCAATTCAAACTCATTCATCCTTTGCTTACAGTTTGTGAGTTTCAAAATTACATACTAAAGGAGTAGACCTATTATGGCAAGTAGTTATCCAAAAGGAAATTCTTATGATCAAACTATTTTTTACTGGTAGTTCATATGTATATAATTTAATAAGCTCTCAATGAGATTTCAGTTCATATTTCCTTTTGCCTTAGAAAACACTGATTTTCTTTACAAACTGCTTTACCATCTCAGCTACAAGAGCAATGAAATTGCAGGTATTCAAATAACATCTATAAAACTACATAATCCTTTCATATCTGATTCATCAGTACCATATTCATTGTTATTGTTTTTATGCCTATAAGAGTATATATTACTTATTTTTATTTATTTTTAGATGAATATTATCAATTATTAATATCATTAAGTAAAGTTTATTTGATGATCCTCTTCATTTTAAACAATATCTAGACTTGAAAATCTAGGTCTATGAATGGTTTATATTATCCATTCTTGTATGATTTATTCAAGTTTATTAAGGATCTTGTACAAAGACAAGAAACTGTTATTAATTTTACTGACCCTCGTTTGATGTTAGGAACCTTTAAACATCTTGACATGACCTCTAGTCTTTCAGTTGACCTAAATTTGATTGTGCAATGGGTTAGAAAATGGCTTGCGTCCTTTAACACTTCTAAGACTAAAGTGTTATCTTTCAATCATGATCTGAACTCTCTTGATTTTCCCTCTATTCTTAATTGATAGAGTTGGGCTTCTTTGTCAAATGCTGGTGTCTACACTATACTTCCTATTTGAAGTGGGACACTAACATTACATCAATTTTGAAAGGGCACAACAAAAATGGTTGGGCAATTCTATCATACTAGCTAGTATCTAACATCCAATGCTTTGTTGTACCTATATAAAAGTCAGGTCAATCCATAGATAGAAATACTGTTCTTATATATTGTCAATTTCCTCTGAGCTTATTTTTTCTGCTTTGGATCAGGTATAGAACTGGTTGTTTCGGCCTCTTCTATTACTCCAGAAAGTATCAAATACTTGATGCTTTGTTGTACCAATACAAAAGCCTGGCTGATCTTGGCAGGCTCTTTTAGCTTATTTTTTCTATTTTGAATAGGGTACAGAACTAGTTGTGTGGCCTTGTGGGAGAGAATAACTTATCACTTCAGCCACTTTCCCATCACTAGAATGTAGTCAACTTGTTCTTCTTCTATCACTATTTTCATGAAAGATGTTCTGATGAGCTGCATTCATTGACTCCACCAATTTTAGAGTTTTCACTAAGAACTCACTTTGCTTTTTTTAATATGAGAAGCATCCATACTTCTTGAATCTTCCTCACACCAGAAATATTCAATTCTATCAGCTTCTTACTGAGTCTTTAGTGTTTTAAAATTTTAAATTAAAAACACTAAATAAAGAAATGCAAAACTTTGAACAACTTATATAATAAAGTGATCATGTATGGATGTCTAGATAAGTCAGTGCTAATTCTCAATATTTTTCAATCAAAATTCATTTGGTAAAGCTTATGACTGTTCAAATGCAGCATTTTTCATACCCATCAGGCTTTTGTCTTATTTCCTAAACTCAAAATAATTCACTTCAGCAATCAGGCTTGAGCTTGTGGAGAACATTAAAAGAAATAAAAAAAGCACAGCTACACACCATCCCAGAATTGGAGTTTCTCAAGTGCTTTGACAAATAGAAAAATCACAGGAATAAGTGTTCAATACCAAAAAGACTGCTCATATTTTTTGTGAATTGCACTATTCCTTTTTACTTTGTTATGATGTTTTGAACATGAAGCAATTTACATTTGAATTCTAATGGAGAGTAAACATTAGCTATCACCAATTGAATAAATGGAACTCTACCAGAAGGCAGCCAAAGGGTATGGGAACAAAACATAAATTTAAAAAAAACATAGACAAAATCTGTGTAACAAAATAAAGACAATAACTATCTACTTGTCTGTCAGTTTATCTCCATTTCTCTCTCTCCTTATATATATATATATATATATATATATATATATATATATATATATATATATATATGCCAGGGCATTGGCCTAACAAGTAGAGTGTTCGGCAATGGACCAAGAGACCAGGGTTCAATCCCAGGTTGACTCAAAAAATGGTACTTGATGCCGCCTTGCTTAACACTCAGCATTATAAGGTGCAGATCAAGGGTAAAGTGGAGCAATCCAGAGAATAGAGTAGTGCCTTTCCCAACTCTTTGGTGTAATAGCTATTGAAAAGGGAGCCTTTGGGTCACCCTTGACTTAGGTCGTCAACTTACTATATATATATATATATATATATTTATATATATAAGGAGAAACAAAGGGACTATTTTGAAGAAAATTAACATTTTATTGTTCATTCCTGTCATGGTAAATAGAACTTCTATCTCAGTACATTTTGAACAGGCTTCTTATTGTCTTAATTAAGAACTGTTCTCATATCAATATTAAAGTTTAAGAACTCTACCATCTAGAAGTTTTTAATGTTTTAGATAATAGACCAGGATTGTTTCTTGTTTTTAATCATCATATTTTTTATTGGATGGAATGAAAAAGACAGTGCCATAGCATACTGTAATTTCTTCATTATCATAAATGATATTAGCATAATACCCTTAGTAGCATAAATGATATTAGCATAGTACCCATAGTAGCATAAATAGTATTAGCATAGTACCCATAGCAGCATAAATAAAATCAGTATAGTATCCATAGTAATATCAACGTAGCACCCATTGAAGCATAAATATATTAGCATAGTACCCATAAAAAATGAAGAGATTATTCACATATGGATTTGCGCTTCTGCCCTTGTTCTGAGTATCTGTTGATTCTACTTTAGATCAAAATGTTGCTGTTGGCACCATGCCTATAACCAGAATATTATATCTGTGTGGTCTGCTTAGAATCAACATGTCACTCCCTGACTCTTCCGGTAAAACTTAGTGATATTTTCCAATATAATCTCCTTACTTGTCAATGCATTTGATTCAGTATGAATATTAACAATTATAGATTGAATAATATATGCAGTGAAAATCTAATATTAAAATTCATGTTATAATTTCCTAAATGGGGGATTATTAAATAAAACTGAAGAAAATGAATTAGTTACTACTGAACAAGATTGAATACTTATATATATATATATATATATATATATATATATATATATATGCGCCAATGATCCAGGAGATCAGAGTTCAATCCCATGCTGAGTCATACTAAAGACTCAAAGAATGGTACTTGGTGCCTCCTTGCATTATACAGTTGGGATCAAGGGTAAAGTAGAGCAATCCAGGAAAAGAAGTAGTGCTCTCCCCTACTCCTCAGTGTAGTAGGTAATGAAAAGGGAGCCTTCAGGTCGTCCTCAACTACGGTTGCCATATATTCTCCAATGTTAACAGTTAAAAAAAATGTTTCTGTTCAAAACTCCATCTGATGATCCAGTTGACTAACTGGTGAAATAAATTTATGATGGATTTTATCTATTGAATTATTTAATATTAATGATATGTAGATAGATACACCTACACAAAAAAAGATTGAATATTATATACACTAAGCATAAGGCTAGAAAAACAGAGAACCTATTGAGAATCAAACTCACTAACAATGGTTGGCTTATCCATCTTGCTCCCACAGTGAGAATCAAACTCTCAAACAATAGTCTGTTAATCTGGCTTGCTCACCATTACATAACACAAGGTGCCTAGTATATGGCATTTACCCAACCTATCTGTCATGAGCAGGATGTGACATCATCTTTTTTTATCATAGACTGGTTTGCCTGGCTAAGATTAAAAATTTCAGTCTGCTCTACTATTTACTCATAGCTGGAGAGAGAAGAGATGGGTTCATGCCTTTCCTAAGAGTATATGAGTATATATGTGAAGTAAGAAATAAATTCTTTGTTGAGGTGGGGTCAAAAATCAAGTTTGACGCTTACTGATCAAGTAATCTTTCTTCTCTTCGTCCATCTGTTTGTCTTGCTACTTGGATAAACTGCCTCCACCCTGATCTGCTGAAGTTTTTTTCCATTTATTGAGGCCAAAGCCTACCCATCTGGGTACTTAGCAACATAATGCCAGAACCAAACTTAAGATAAGGTGGGAAAAAATGGATGCTCACTTCATCTCCTGTAATTTGTCTGTTTCTGGTTCAATTCCAAGCCTCTAACTGACAGACGATGCACGGCACGACCCTGATCCTTTTTCGTCATGGGTTAGCATGATAGCTGCTATGATATGGTAGGTTTATACTTGAATGGTGCATTAAACCAGCTAATCACTTACCAATATTATACTGGAACTTATGGTGTAGTGTTTAGTGTTATAGGAAATGGATGTATTGATTCAAGTTCAAATCCTGGACAAAGCAGTTTGCATTTCATTTTCACCCTAATGTTTTGAGGAAAGGCATGAATTTATCTCATCTTTCCTGAGTGATGGGGGAATAAGAGGGTAGATTGCGTTCTTTCATTTTGGCATGGCAACCTGTCTACGAGAAGGAAAACTCCTAATTCAAACCATTTGTAACTCATTAAAAACTAACCTTGTGTCATATCTTGCCCATGGTAGAAAGGTTAAATAAATGCATATAAACATTTTATGGGGGCATAAATTTTGGGGACACTCTCCTTGTGTCTTTGAGTGTATATGGATTGAAAGATAGATGATGGAGAAAGCGAAAGAGAGAGAGAGAGAGACAATACATATATATGCTTGTTTGTTTAATTTTTTGTATAGAATTTTTCGACATATTGATTTTTTATCCATAAAAAGGATTTTTAATTTAAAATTTTGGAATGGTGCCATAATTAAATGAATTCTGTACTTCAAATGTGTTCTTACAGAAAATTATATCATTTGCCAATGTATGTATAGATATATAGGTAAATTTTATATATATATATATATATATATATATATATATATATATATAAGGGACACCTTTTTCACTAAAATCAATAATGATGGGTCCTTTCATGTCTTACAAGACTCAGCATGACCTTATTTACTCACCTCTGCACATGAAACCTTTCCTTTACTGCAGAGTTAATGTGTTTCCACTCCATGGACTGTCTCTTAGATTCAGGCTCATAGTAACAAAGCCGTGTTTAGCCCATTTTCCTATATATATATATATATATATAATAATTACCTAAATGGGGGATTATTAGATAAAACTGAAGAAAATGAATTAGTTACTACTGAACAAGATTTAATACTTATATATATATATATATATGTGTGTGTGTCAATGGTTCAGGAGACCAATCCCATGATGAGTCATACTAAAAACTCAAAAAACGGTTCTTGCTGCCTTTTTGCTTAACATTCAGCAATTATAAGGTACAGATCAAGGGTAAAATGGATCATTCCTGGGAAAGGAGTAGTGCCATCCCCTACATCTAGGTGTAGTAGCTAATGAACAGGGAGCCTTCGGGTCACCTTCGACCAAGGTAGGCAAATTGGGCATTTTGCCTAAGGAGTTGCCAATAAAAAGCGCTGTTAATAATTGCCCCTTTTCCAAGGAAAGGAATAGTTATGAACACTGTAAACATGATTTTCTTTACTGACTTCTGAGCTTGGAACTTTTTCTTTACTGGGAGTCAGTTGGTTTTCACTCTACCAATGGTCTTTTCAAATTCAGCTCATAGCAGTAAATTCATGTTTAGCCCAGCTATAAAAATTCTTTTTAACTAAAACATGCTTCTCCATGCAGTTTACACATTCTTCTGTAAATTACACATAGTTTTCATTTCTCAGCCATATAACAGAGCCTGGAGCTCTTTGTTTGTTTTGCTGCCTTTTGAATAGTCTTAAAACAAATATTTTCATGAAATTAAAATGATTCATTTCTATAAAGCAATTCCAAACAATGCAAAGTTTAAATTTTTTTAAAATTCCCTTTATTTATTGAATAACCTTCATAATTTACCGATATATATATATATATATAAAATATTACTCAATCCAGTAAATCTGAAATAGGGAATAATTCCAAACAGGACAAATAAAAAGAATATTCAAAAATAGAATATTAAATTTAAATATTCCTGGTTAAGAGCTCAGTGTAAATAAAATCCATAAAGCAAATAATTTTTTTTCCAAAAAACCAACAATAATATATATATATATAAGTAGTAAGTAAGTTAGCCAAGTATGGGTGAAGGTGACCCAAAGGCTCTCTTTTCAATAGCTAATACACCAAAGTGTACATGAGGATGATTCTCCTTTTCCTGGATTGCTCCCCACCTTGATAGGTACCTTATAATGCTGAGTATTAAGCTAGGAGGCATTAAGTACCATTTATTGAGTCTTTGATATGACTCGACTAAGATTGAACCCTGGTCTCCCGGGCCATTGGTAAACACTCAAACCATGTTGCCAAAAGTTGTATTTACTGAGATAGAAATCTATCATGAATAAATCAGTAATTTTCTTGAAAATAATCTTCTCATTCAACACACTTATTCGAGTGATTTTTCTATTGGTCAAAGCACCTCTGAGACTCTTCTTTTGATATGCTCTGAAGCTGCACTAGTGTACTAATCTGAATCAAAAGTTTTGCAGTATTGTAGTAACTCATTTGCTTTATTCTTCAAATTACAATAAAAGCAATCTCACATTCAAAGTAGAGGGCATTGTGTTGCACAATTTGAAGCTACCTTTCAGCTCTCATGCTGTTACCAGTTCTTGTACTTTAAGATAAAGAACTCCTCAACTGAACCTTCCACCTCCTCTTGGTTGTTAAAGCACCAACAGTACCGTAAGTGAGCCATGAATCAAAACAAGTAATAATGTGAGGAAGCTAGGTACAAACTATTTGGTGAATGTAGCATCAGTTCATTTCCTTAAGTTTATTCAGGAAATAAGCATTTATGCATGTATTGCATAACTACTGACCCATCATTGTATTTCTTTCAATTTCCACCACATCCACCAATTTGTTGAGATGATGAATTTTCAATTTAGGCAACAAGAAAATCCTGGACTCCCTAAAGTAGTCAGACATTATCTTTACTCTTGTTCTGGTTGCTCCTAGAGGATTGGGAGATGAATTGACTAGGAGACAGGGATATAAAAATACTAGGAGATAAGCATATGAACTGACTTGAAGATTATAATATAAATTGACAAGGATAGGGATATAAAAAGACTAGAAGATAAGGTTATGAATTGACTAGGATATACAGATACAAAGAGACAAGAAGATTGGGATATGAATCGACTAGGAGATAGGGATATAAAAAGACTGGGAGATAAGGATATGAACTGACTAGGAGATTGGGATATAAATTGACAAGGATAGGGATATAAAGAGACTAGAAGATAAGGATATGAATTGACTGGGATATAGGTACACAAAGAGGCTAGGAGATTGGGATATGAATTGATTTGGAGATAGGGATATAAAGAGACTCAGAGATAAGGATATAAATTGACTAGGATATAGAGATATAAAGAGACTAGGAGAGTGTGATATGAATTGATAAAAGATAAGAGATAGAGATATGAAGAAATGAGAAAACAGCGATAGGAATTGACTAGGAGATAGTGATATAAAAATACTAAGAGATAATATGATTTAACTAAGATATAGGGATATGAAGAGACTTGGAGATAAGGATATGAATAGACTTGGAGATAGGGATATAAAGAGACTAGGAGAGTAGGATATGAATTGATTTAAAGATAGAAGAGATAGGGATATGAAAGAACAAGAAAACAGTGATATGAATTGACTAGGAGATAGGGATATAAAGAGACTTGGATATGAATTGACTCAGACATTAAGATATAAAAAGACTTGGAGATAGCTATGAAGCAACTAAGAAAAACTGATAAGTAGATAAATTCTTAGTTATTGGTAATTGTTTTATGCCTAAATTTGTTCATTAGTCTGAGAGTATTTTATCAATGCTTTTGTTTTTCAAAGTTTCTAAATAAAAAGAAGTGTAGACATAAAACTCTCATTAATAACATGTCTATTTACAGTGTCTATTCATGTGTGTCACTAGTCAATTTTTTTGTCTCTGCACACCATATAGATATACAATTTACTATGATGACAAGAAATTAATTGAAAGTATTAATGATCTCCTGAGTCATCAGTTATGTCAAAAAGATAAATTATAATCTTCTAAACATGAGAAAATTTTTTGTTCTTAATTATTTTCCAAAAAGTTTTTTACTTTTTTTTTTTTATTATAATTCATTCATTCTTTTTTTTTTTTTTGGTACACATGAGAAGTTAGAAAGAATATTCAGTAGTAGTAGTAGTAGTAGTAGTAGTAGTAATAATAATAATAATAATAATAATAATAATAATATCATCATCATCATCATCATCTGCTATTTTTTAGTCAATACTTTTTCTTCACTTTTCATTTCTGTTCCAAGATTATTTTCATCTTAGAAAAAAATTTTAATAAATTTTGAAAAGATATTTTATTAGGCATTTGAAAAAAAAAAAATCAAATAAAATTATGATTTTTAAACAGTTGTGTACAGATACAAAGATAACATTCCCAGAATTATTTGTAACATTAAAACCTTTATCTGAATTTCATGTTTGATTTACATAGATTATCTTATATAAAAAAATTCTTTTTTTTTTTTTTTGTTCCTAAGCAGAAAGTATTATTTTCTAATTTTCTCCAGTATTTGCTTCTGTGACATTGGTAATGAAATTTTCAAATTTCCCCATTTTCCAAGATAGATTCAGTGCTGAGTAGCTAATAAAGAATTTTCTGGAACTTACTGTTCATCTTTGTATAACTTTAGTATAAAGACATGTAAATTTTGATTTATATGTTTCAGATTTTATGGAAATTATTATGTTGCAAATTTAAAGGTTTTTATATAGAAAATGGGTTAATTCCTAAATTTTATTATCCAGGCCACAAAAGCAAAATTTGATGGGAATAATAGTAATTTTCTATACTTTGACAACATAAGCAATTAAGATATAACATGTACAATCCAGGAACAAAATTTGTATTACATAGTGTTATCATCATCACAACATTTTTCAATGATCATCTGTGGAGACTGAGTGACCTGGGTTGCCAGATTGGATTACAAGCAGAAGATTGGGCTATTTTTGAAACTCCAGCATGACTATATTATTAATTATGATCATTATGATTTTTTAGATTACTTTTGAAATAAGTTGTTTGGTTGATTGGTTTTATGGCATGTCAATCCTTTGTGGGTTATTTTATGCTGAAGTCATTTTAATAATTATGGCCTCTGATTACATATTATAGAAAACTATCTTTATTATCATTTGAAAGATTTGCAGTGTCAATATTTTAAGAATCAATATATTTACTCAATCCATCCTCTACAGATAAGATGTGACACTAGATAAATTTTTCAGCAGAATAGTGCTGGTTTAAATTTAGACTTTTCCTTTTTATAGGTTGCTGTACCATGGCCAAAGAGCCCAGGTTGCTCAACTATTTACTCGTAACTGGAATGGAAGTGGTGGATTCATGCCTTACCCAAGAGCATTAGTGCAAAGGACAATATAAACTGATCCAAACAGGATTTGAATTTGTCTAATCATGTCCATCTCCTGAAATGATAAGCATTATGCTACACTTCCTCCAATTTATATATTCATGTTATTCAGAATCATTTCAAGTATTGTCTCAAACAGATTTGTTTGATCCATAGATGAGACATTGATAGGTACTACCAATTTCTTTTAAAATAAACTGGAGGCTACAAATGAGAAGGAGGATAATGATTTTTATAGCATGTCAATCCATCTAGGGTTATTTTATGCCTTTCATTGTACATTCACATTTTTTGTGCAGTTGTTTTTTAAGGAGGTTTGAAAAAACTTTTTTGCACAGTCCAATTGAATAAGAATAATTTTTAAACAGATTTGTTTGATCCATAGATGAGACATTGATAGATACTACCACTTTCTTTTAAAATAAACTGGAGGCTACAAATGAGAAGGAAGTCAATGATTCAATTTTATTTTTAAAAAGACAAAGTTAAATATTATCGTCATAGGAAATGGAATTATCAACTCAAGTTCAAATCCTAGACAAGGCTGCTTGCATTTCACTTTGCAATAATGATCTTAGGAAAAGCATAAGTCTCTTTGTTTTCCCTATAGCTATGAGTAAATAGTAAGGCAGACTGAGTTCTTTAGTTTTGGCTAGGCAACCAGTATGCAAGAAGGAAAACTTTTGATTTAAACTAGCTTTACTTTGGTAAAAAATTAACCTTGTGTCACATCCTGCCTATGGTGGAGAAGTTGGGAAAATTTATACAAAATTAAATGCTGGTAAATTAACCTATTATTTGTAGTTGTTCATTAAATACTTGTGTTAGTATTAATAAAATCATTAAAATCATGTAATGTTCTTCTCTGTGTTAAATTGTATTACTCTAAAATGTATATCAATCAATAACAAAAATATTGAGCTACTTTCATTAGAAAGTGAATGCTTTTAATACTTCAACTTGCTACTTTTAGCAATTCATATCTTGCAACCTGATATGTGACAGCGATTCTCCTCACGTCTCCTACAGTCGCATACTCATGTATTTTTGCTGACTTCAGCAGTCATGTTGTTTAAACTTATCTTCAGTGTTTCTAATTTATAAGCTTCAACTTGATGCTACACTGTTTGTTGCTCTTAAGCAAAGTCTTGATATCTATCCCCTTTTTTAAAAATATTATTTGTTGATTTTCCTTTGATATTTCTTTCCCTCATTTCATTCCTTCTTCTCTTTCTACCATCTTATTTATTAATAACTCTTTTTCACCTTCATTTTTTCCCTTTTTATTTTTTATTTCATCTGTTAGCTTCATTTTTTACTTCCTCCTTCCTCTCCTTATTATTATTATGTTCTCTTCTTCTACTACTTTTATTTCTACTTTCTTTTCCTTCTTCATTTATATGTCCCTTTCTCTCCCTCCTACTTATTATTTTTATTATATCTTATTCCTCCCCCTTCTTTTTTATATCGGCCTTCTTCAATCTCTACCTTCTTTTATCATTTTCCTCTTTGTATTATTCTTCCACCTCTCCTTTTTTCATCTTCCTATTATTATTATTATTATTAATGTTTTATCATCTTCCTCCTTTTTATCTCTTCTGTTTATTAGTTTTTTTCTTCTTCCTCTTTTTTTAATGGGGGTGTCCTCGTGGTGTAATGGTTAAAGCGATGAACTGCGGAATTGTTGTAAGCAAGTTTGTACTCCAGTCGCGCTATTACGTTCACTTTCGGACAAATACCCTTGGGAAAGGTATGAACCCCCTTATCCTCCCAGCTATGGGTTAAATAGTACCACTACTGTTCTTCTAGGAGAATGGCTTTGGCATTAAACAACCTACAAAGGTTGATATGCCATTAAAAACAAGGAAACCAAACCATTTTTTTTAATCTCCTCTTCTTTTTATCTTCTATCTCTACCCGCTTTTTTATCTTCTAATTATTGTTATCTTCTCTTTTTCTACTCATTTTCATCCTTCCCTTCTTCTTATTCTCTTTATCTAACACCACCTTCTTTTTAGACCTGTGTAATTGAACTGTCTCTTCTACTTAGAATAACAGCCTAAAACCATTTAATAGATGTGTATGTGGGTTTTTTGTGTGTATAGTGAATCCTGTCATTGATGGATATCATTTAGCTGCATCTAATCAACCCTTCATTAAAAAGCTTGATGAATATTTTATCAAACTCTCAAGATAATTATTTGTTTATCTTTATATATAATCTAAAAAAGGCAATAAACAGAAATATATTCTTATTTAAAAGTGCATCTTAGAAGGTAAAAATCAAAACAAGAAACAACATTTGCAACAGACTGAAATCAACTACTTTCTGACCATAATCTTTGCGTCTGTTTTTCCACCTGGTTGGCTTTGTATCCTTGAGAAGTTTGTTCTCTTACATTATCCTAAGTTAAAGTTTATGACATTTTCTTCAACAAATCTCTTTATATCAATCCTTTACTGCCATGGAGATTAGCTGACATACACAAACAAAGATTCTTATCATCACCCTGTGCAAAAAAATAATGACCATAGTGGTCCTCTTTGGTGTAAACAAAAACAAAATTGTTATTTTCTGTGAAATTCCTTATTTTATCCTCCTTGAAAAAGAAGTAAATTTATTGATTATTCTCAGCAGCATAAAAAAAACAAACAATATGTACACCATCTCTTTTTGTATAAATTTTTCACCTGAAGAAGGATGTAGAATGGACTGGCTGGAATGGAAACAACCAAATATAAATGATTTCACTTGTTGGTTGGTTGATTGGTCAGTTGACATTTTATGGCAGATAGACTTAGTGAGATATTTAATGCCAAATCCTGTTTTATATATATATATATATATATAGTTTGGAAGCAAATAGTTTGTTGGTAACTTTATTTTTAAACAAGTTGTTAGATCAACAGTTAAATGTTTTCAAGTATTCCTATCTAACTCTAATAATTCTGTTTAATATTTGCCATTTGTTAATACACAGTTAAATGGACCTCTGCAGAGGTGCAGTTGGTATATTCTACTACAGCCCCATTTAACAGGCCGGAAATAGAAATTAGTTCGGTAAACTAGAATGATTACACTGGTCAGTATACTTTTTGGTGTCTTGGGTTTGAGAGTTAGTTCTTAACTAATTTGGAGTTGATGATTTTTAAAATGGCATCTCATTATCATCATCAAGTCATGATGAGATCACAGAGTTTCCTGACTCTCTTTCTCTCTCTGTCAATCAAACCTGGCAGGTCTTCTAAGCAGCATCCTGTTTCCACACAAAGCTGATGTAAGTTCTTGCTGGTCAACCAACACTGGTGTGTCCATGTGTCAGAGTCCATTAGAGAACATGCTTATGAGTTCTTTGCTTCTTCAGCAGTGCCTTGCATGTCTTTATTTTACTTGGATGGTTTGTAAGATGGGAAACAGGTGGCTGTACAGCTGCTGTTTGGTAGGGTGTTTCTTCAAGGATTTGTTCAAAACGGCACATAACATTTTTATGTAGTTCCCGTCTGTCGTTTTCTCTAGGCATCTTGTTAACATCTATGTAGTGCATCCATATTTTATCAGATAGATCAGATCTCCATATGATTGATAACCTGTTAATAGTATTAGATACCTTTGCCAGGCGTATGTTGACATCATTTTCAGTCGATGAGATGTTGCTGTTGAGGTATTTGAACTGGTCTATTAATTTTTGAGGCTTGCCACTTCAAGTGGAGATGGCTCCTTTTCATTTAAAACACATATACTCTGTTTTATTTGCATTTACATAGAGGCCAATGCCTCCTGCTGCTTGTTGTATGCTTGAGCTGGTGTATTTATGATAAGCACTAGATCATCTATTTTTACTATCATATATTACACATCACTCAATAAGTCCCAGGCCTAACTAATAAAACAACAACTTTTAAGCAAAATTCAACTTTATTCATCAACATAGTCTCCTTCTAGGCTGATACACTGATTCCAACACTTCTCTAACTATTTGATACCTTTTTTGTAAAAATGATTTGTCTTTGGCCTCAAAATATGCCTCAGTTTCTGATATCACTTCTTCATTGGAGCCAAATCTCTTTCCCTGGAGTATTCTTTTGAGGTCTGCAATCAGTCAGTTGTCACTGGGAGCCAGATCTGGAGAATAAGGTTGGTGTGGAAGCAATGCGAAGTGCAATTCATGTAATTTTGCCATCATTGCAATCAACTTGTGACACGGTGCATTGTCTTGGTGAAAGAGTACTTTTTTCTTCTTCATTTGTGGCCGCTTTTTGACGATTTCTTCCTTCAAATGCACCAATAATACTATAAAATATTTGTTATTGATGGTTCTTCCTTTCTCAAGTTAATCAATGAACAAAATACCTTACGCTTCCCAAAATATGGAGGCCAAAAACTTGCCTGCTGATGTTTGAATCTTTGGTCACTTTGGACGGCTTTCACCTGCTGCTATCCACTTAGCTGACTGCCAATTTGACTCTGGAATGAAGTGGTGAATCCATGTTTCATTCATTGTCACATATTTATGCAAAAACTCCTTTTTGTTGCATTGAAACAGATGTAAATGATGTTCTGAATCATCAACGCGTTGTTGTTTTTAATTGACTGTGAGCAAACACAGCACCCACTTTGAACACAGCATTCTCATTGACAAATGTTCCTGCAAAATGGTGAATACACTACCTTCTGATATCTTCAACTTCTCTGCTATCTCATGCATCTTCAATTTACGATCAGCCAAAACGAGTTTGTGGAGTTTTTTGCTGTTTTCTGGGACAACTGGCAAATTTGGGTGACCTGAACATTCAGCATCATTTGTGTCTGCACGACTGTATTTAAAGTCAGCATTCCACTTTTTAAATGTTGTTTCTGGTGAAGAAGAGTTTGAAAAAGACTTAACAAGCCATTACTTCCCTTGAACAGAATTTTTTCCTCTCAGAAAGCAATGCTTTATCAAGACATGAAATGCAGATTTTTCCATAGTTTTGAAAATTTGCAATAGTAAATAAAGTAAAGTAAGCAAAGTTGGCAACTTTAGTTGAGGGTGACCTGAAGGCTCCCTTTTCAATAGCTACTACACTGATGTGTAGGGGAGGGCACTACTCCATTCCCTGGATTGCTCCACTTTACCCTTGATCCATACCTTTTAATGCTCAGTGTTAAGCAAGGCAGTATCAAGTACCATTTTTTGAGTCTTTGGTATGACTCGACCTGGGATTGAACCCTGGTCTCCCGGACCATTGGCGAACACTCTACTCATTAGACCAATGGATTATTCTGTCCAAAAATAAGTCCATCTCTCCTAAAGAAGTAATTTCAAATACATATTGAATGTGACCGTCTATATTCTGCATTATATTAACCTCATTTCGTAGTTATTGGAATGTTCCTGTCTTCATTTCTTAATATTCCACAAGAAATAGTCTTGGCCAACCAGCAAAAACTTACATTCATCAGCTCTGTATGGACACTGGATGCTGTATAGTGGACTTACCAAGTGCAATTGCTAATTGGCACAGATAGCAAGAGATGATGAGGATGATGAGAAATAATAAAATCCTAGTATCTTTGGTTTAGAAGAAAATTAAGTTTTTATATACGAAATCGGTAGGGTTGAGTATATTCATGAACATTACTATATTTACAAAGCTTAGTCTGGCACATCGTCACTTATTTATGAGTGATTGATGTTAAATTGATAGTGTTACAAAGCAATACTTGCAACCATTTAAGTGCATACAAACAAATGAACTCTGACTTGTTTAAAAATGTTATCTACAAACTATTTGTTGACAAAACATATATTTGGTGTATGTTTAAATAGGATTTGGCATTAAATAACATACAATGGTTGATATATAATAAAGCCAACTTATTTATGGATGACATTGTATGTAATGGAATAATTATATATTTTTGATAACATAATTTTATAACAAGAAAAACAGCATAAAAGATTGAGACTGAGTACAACTAAACAACTCTTTGAATGAAACCAGAAAATCTCTTTTAGAATTATTTGTAGAATCTGCTTTTAAGTCGACCTTGAATATACTTGAAACAAAGCAGTCATGTGACTCAACTCTCTGCCTTATTTTTGTTCAATCATAATTTCCTCTGCATTTTCAGATTTTTTTTTTTTTGCTTTTTAATCAAAAAAATCTGATTGCTCGAAATCAATCGTTTATTATGCCTTACATTTATGAATGAAATTTATCAGAGTAAATTTTTTCTCAGTCGGCTGGTGCTGTAGAATACACCAACTGCTTCTCTCCATAATGAGTGTCCTGGATATGACACTAAACAATCTGATGGTGCGGTTCCAGTAATGCTGGAGCCTTAGGGAATGCAGAGTACCCCTTCATTGACACCGCTCCCAGGTCCACTATGGCCTGGAGTGGCAGCACTTGATAGGGTCCTATCTATGGGTCAAATTGAACTAAACTGCATACTTATGCTAAACTGAATTGCTTGAAATGGAACTGTTTTTGTATGCTAAACACAACTGTTTGACTAAACTGAATAGCTTAAAATAAAAATGTTTTTGACAATTAAACTGTGTACTTGTGCTAAACTGAATTGTTTGAAATAGAACTGTTTATTTGTATAAAAATGGATTTGGCATTAAATAACCTACAAAAGTTGATATGCCATAAAAACCAAACAAACAAAAATCAAAGTAACTTTTTTTTAAATTCATTTTGGTTAATTCCAAAATGTTAACATTCTCAATAAACTATGTCTACATTTTTCCACCAATACAAGTATCAATAAAAGAACTGAAGAAAATAATTAGCATATACTGTCAAGTTTTTCTGAATAGTTTTTCAAAAGATACTGTTTATAGTTCTGAAAGGCACTCTTGGTTTAATAGTTATCATTGTAAGACATAGATATAGCAACCAGAATTCAAATCTGGGATGAGGCTGTTTGCATTACATATAGTGCTAACACCTTTGGGAAAGGTATGAATTCAACTTTGGAGGTGTCCTCATGGTGTAATGGTTAAAGCATTGAACTGCAGAATTGTAGTAAGCAAGTTCAAGCTCCAATTGCGCTATTACGTTCACTTTCAGACAAATACTCTTGGGAAAAGTATGAACCCCTTATCCACTATGGGTTATATAGTATTACTGCTATTCTTCTAGAAGGATGGCTTTGGCATAAAATAACTCACAAGGACTGATATGCCATTAATCAAAGAAATCTAATAAGGAATTCAACTTTTCCCTCCAACTTTAGATAAATTGTAGGGTAGACTAGGCTCTTTAATCTTGATATGGCAACTGGTGTAGGAGAAGGAAAAATCTGGATTCAAACCTGTTAAACTCCACTAAAAAAATTGACCTTGTCATATCCTGCTTGTGCAGAGGGGTTGGGTAAGTAGATATACTTCTGAGATATGTCATTAGCATTTCAGGAATCCTTCAGACAATTAAACTCCTTGTTTTTGTTTTTCATATAACATTTTGATCTGTACATTTTCCAGCCTTCTTCAGGTGTTATATGCATCTTCATAAAAGGAAGATGATTGACTGATTTTGATGGCATTTCAACTCATTTAGGATTATTTTATGCCTAGAGGTCAGGGAATCCTGTTTATTGTATGGTCATATTTATATTTTTGCATGTTTTTTTTTGTTTTTTTGTTTAGTTGTTTCTCAAGAGTTTTGTTGTACATGGTTCGGTTTGAATGAATCATTTTTAAACAGATATATGTGAGCCATAGAAGAAACTCTAACTAGGTCGGAGTGGACCTGGGAGTAATCACAGTGAAGGGGTATTCCACAATTTCCAGAGATCCAGCCTCACTACCAGATGCAGTTAAGTGTCTTACCCAGACACCTTGGGGGGGGGTTCTTACCTCTCTGTAAAGGTTTTTCTGTTGAATAGGTTCTTATTTTTGTTAATAGCAGACATTCTTCAGACAATTGAACCTTCACTTCATATTCTTGGTTCTGTTAGAGATTTATTCTCATGCTGGATTGACAGATAAGCACTGTTCTGGACTGCATACACCTACAAGTAACACCATAAAAAGTGTGTTTTGCTTTATGCATTTGTATACATGATAGTATAGAGTAAAGAAGACTGGTTGTTCTTAAAAGCCTAAAAAAACTATTTCTGCATTCTCTGCTGCAGGCATTTCATTTCTATTAATTTCTACTTGGCATTTTGTATTGTGGTGATGGGGTGTAAAATAGAGAGAGAAAAAGACAGAAAATCTGTGCATGTTATAAAGTATTTGACTAAGTTCTGCTTAATGAAATATATTTTGTTATTGTACATATACTACCATAAAACTTTTATTTAAAAAATACATGTAATCTTTTTCAACGAATGCTATTCCTATCCATACCTGTCACAAAGTGTCTTTCCTACTCAAAGATATTTCCGCAAATATCTTAGTTTTCCACAGAGTCTTATCAACAAAATCTTTGACAAAACTTTCAGGATAGATTGTTCCTTTCTTCTCTTGTCTTTCATTTTCTCTCTTTTCATTTTCCATGCCTTTCAATCTGTTTGTCTTTCTAGCTCTATTTTATAAAAGTATAGGGTATCGCGCGCGTGTGTGTGTATATATATATATATATATATGAAAATATTAATCAATTTTTTAAAAATTCAAAGAATTTATAAATGAATAATATGCCAATATTTAACATTTCATGTTTTTTTAAACCATCTCCAGGGCAATATTAGGTGATGCTGTCTCATCCTAAAGATCATTTTCAAATGAAAAAATTAGACACTTTTTAGTGTTAATAGCATTCTGTTTCAAAATGTATGTGATATAATCAATGTTCAAAAATTTTTATGTTATTTTATTCATTTTCTTTTTCCTTTTTCAAAAAAACGTGTGTGTGTTTTAAAGAAAAAAATTAAGTAAATAAAATTAATATATATATATATATATATATATATATATATATATATATACACACCAGTACATTTTGTGTGTGTGTGTGTATATATATATATATATATATATATATATATACACACACACACACACACAAAATGCACTGGTGATGTAGCATATCCATTTATTGAATGAAAATTATTTCCTAGTTTCTGAGTGTCTTTAAGTGACCTTTATTGTCCTTTTCAACTGTTCTTGTGTGAGAGATTACATGAATTATATTGACATTTTCATTACAATCCTAATATGTTAATAGCAGTTTATGATAACATAATGGTTATCATTGTAGGAAATGGAATGGTCGACATGAGTTCAAATCCTTCTTTTCTTTTATTTATTCTTGAATTTCTTTCTTAAAAATCTTTGCTCTAAACTGTACCTATTCTTTAGCTGTATTTTTCTATTTTTATCATTTTTCATTCTTATATTAAGATAGATATGATTACTGAAGTGATCCCATGTTACAAAAAAAATCCATCATTACACAAATTCTGAGTACCAAACACACTATACTTGTGATAGTCATCTAAATTAAACTAACTGCTACTCCACTACAAATTAGCCTGTAATTTACTCTTGTAAATGATGTATTGATGGGGAGTACTTTCAAATTTATATCTCCCTTGAAATTTCAGTTGATCTGGAGAATTACAAACAAACATAAATATACAAATATATTAGTTATAGTTGAATTTTAGTCTTTTTTAATCTTTCACTCCATTTTTTTCTTTTTCTTCATTTTTTCTTATGTTTTATTTTTCATAAATATTAGAACTTTTCAAAAGAAATGTTTTCCTGGCATAGAAAATCATGACATGGTCCAAATGTTTCTTCTACATAAATAAAATATGATCATTTGGCTTTTCTTTCAGCTGATCTTAAAGAGGTAAAGATCTTCAATTGATCTTGGCTAGAAATAATGAACAACTAGTTGACATTTCTACTTTCACTTTCATTTTCCCTTAATTAATACTATTTAAAGTTTAAGAAAATGCTAAAGTTGATGAATGCACTTCGCAAATGTGCAGAGGAGGAAGCATTTAAAGAAAAACTAATCAGTGTACAAATCATAGAAAAAGATTAGGAAGCCTCAAAGTAAATAGATTTTTTTAAAAATGATCTTAAGAATTTAAGCTAGGAAAATGAAGTCTAGAAATCTTATCAATATAAATTACCAAAAATTGACTCTTGTATGTAAAAATATTAGGAAGAAGGAAACTTTCTTCCCACCAAAATCACTCATTTGACATTATTTTTGAAACTTTATCCCTTTTGTAAGCAGGCAATTTTTTGAATCCTTGAAGAGTGGGTAAATTATTTTCAGAAAATTTGCAAAATAGAGGGTATATACAAACAAATCAATTAATCCTATATAAAAAAAACAAACAAAACATGATAATTTGATCAGCAATTTTGTGTCATAATACTACAATAGCATGAAAACAATAAAGCACTCACTTTTATTTTTGATATTTTGCAAAACAACCTTAATACAATCCTACATCATTGTAAGGGTTCCTAGCAATTGAATTGGTCAATGAGCAGCCAACAGGAAAATCCCTTACATTGGGGTATTATGAAAATGTCACAAATTTCACTTTACCTGTGGACTGTTGGAAACAAATATGTTTCTCTGCCTGCAAAAAGGTTAGAAATAAACATTGTTTATGCGGTAAAATATTTTTTTGTATTAAAAATTTAGAATTAACTTTATTATAGCAAAAACAGAAAAGATATAACAAAACAGCAAATGATACTCATATTAAAACTATAAATTATGAAATACTAGTAGAATTACCCCATATTGCCTGGAATGAAAATAATATCTTATAACATATTTTGTTAAATAAAAATTTATTGTACAAAAGGTTTGGAAGATTTTTTTTCTCGACACATGCATGTTTTGTGGGAAACCATTTGAAGTAACACATAAATTATGCTGGTAAATGAAGTTAACCCTTTTGGTGTAGAAAGCAACACAAGTTACCCAAATATACTTAATGTGTGAAGGCAAGATGCAACTTAGTCCGTAATGCTTAAAGCATTTGGATCTTGTCTGATATCCTTACCAAAAGTACCTCTTGATCAATATAACACCCTAAAAGTGCCTCTTCACTATACCCCCTCCCTAAAATTTAAAAATACTCTATTCTAAAACTTTAGTCATACAATTGTTTTTAGAATGTAAAAAAATAAAAATAAATAAAAATAAACAAAAAAGTAAAAATAAATAAAAAAGTAAATAAAAAATTCTCTTATAAACACACTTGCACAATATACCCAACAATGTTAATGGTGTATTGTAGTATTGTAATTGTGAAACTCCAATAAATTTGTTTGCAGCTTTTTTATTGTATGGTTAAAAGTGCATTTCAGGCATTAAATTTCTTGCCAAATGCAAAATACCACAAGAGTTAAGCAAATTTATTACTAATAAAATTGAAACATCAATAAAAAATGTCTGACTAATCAAGTATTGTATATTTAGGCTGTAGTCTTTTATTAATACAAGGTTGAGTTACAAATTAAAAAATAGTGTCTCTCATCTGATCAAGTATAATAACTATTTTCTATTCATTAATGAAATATATTTAAAATATTTAATTCATCTTTTATGCCATAAAAGTGCACTAAAAATTCAGTAGAAAGTAATAAATGCTTTGAGTTACTATAGCAATGAAATTTCCCATTAAACTGGTAAGACTTTTGTCCTGTTGGCTGGGGCTGTAGAATATGCCAACTGAACCTCTGCAAGGAGTAAACCTCCTACAAATGAGTGTCTTGTGTATGACACTAAGCCATCTAATGATGAGACTCCATTCCTGGAGCTTTGAGGAATGTGAAGAACCCCTTTATTGCCATTACTCTTAGGTTCACTCTGACTCAGACTTGTAGTGCCTATTAGGGTCTGACATAAAACTATTTAATCATTTCCTATACTTGAAACCATTTAACTGTGCAAACAAATGATTAATAGTCAATAGAATTATTAGTGTTTGATGGCAATACTTGAAATCCTTTAACTGTGTGCAAAAAAATGAGCTCTAACTAATTTTAAAATAGTTACCTCTAAACTATTCACTTAGAAATCATATATATATTTGTGTGTGTGTGTAAACAGGATTTGCATTAAATAACTAACAAGGGTTGATAAGCCATTAAAAACCAAATAATCAAACTCAACCTGGAGAGAGACCATGTTGCATGACTTACATCATATATATATATATATATATATATATTTTTTTTTTTTTTTTTTTTTTCCTATTGTATCTGATGAAATCCTGTTAAAAATTATTTTAGAGTCTTTGATTCAAATCAATGCTCTTAACAAGATGGAAATAAATTTATTATCCTAATGTGACTGAATATTGTTTTTTTCTTGAAATAATATTTGCTCTTTGAATTTATTTACATTGAGCTCTTTACCAGGAATATTTAAATATTCAAAATTTGAATGATTTATTTGTCCTGACAGAATTGTTCCTACTCTGGATTTACTGGGTTGAAGAATACCTTATATATAGTTATAGGCATATTTTATCAAAGGTAACAAACAAGAATTTGGAGTTCAGTTTTTGATCGTTTCTTGTTTGCGAGTAAGATGTTGCAACTGTGAATGAAAACTGTTTCAAAGTTGTCCAAAGTCTCTTATGTTCAGACAATTCTTAAACTGCTTTCATCCACAGTTGTGACATCTTACTTGCCAACAAGAAAAGACCAATAAAAAAAACTGAACATCAAATTCTTGTTTATCACCTTTAATAGAATATAACTATATGTTTATATAAAGTCATGTAAAGTCAATGACCTTAGTCAAGGGCAACCCAAAGGCTCCCTTTTCATTAGTTACTATACCAATGTGTAAAAGAAGGCACTACTCCTTTCCCTGGATTACTTCACTTTACCATTTATACATAACTTATAATGCTGAGTGTTAAGCAAAGAGGTATCAAGTACCATTTTTTGAGTCTTTTATATGACTCAACCTGGAATTGAACCCCAGTCTCCCAGGTCATTGGCAAACACTCTACTCATTAGGTTAGTTATTTAATGTTAGTTATTTAATGCCAAATCCTGTTTTTATACATACACACACACACACACATATATATATACACTCTTTTATATATATATACCATATTTAGCTTTATGTATAAGTAGATTGTTCTTGTTATGTATTGGTTAAGTTACAAACTTATTGATATACCTATGTATGTGTAAGTTAGTACATTAAACTGGTTTTGAATTTGTTCCTTTTTGTGAAATTTGCTATAAGCAAACATAGTAAATATCAATTTTGTATATTTCTCCTATCTTGCAAGAAGCATAAGAGAGCATAAAAGAAAGGGAGGTTACTCACTATTATGTCTGAAGTGCCAACTAGAAAAACTACTACCTGTACTATTGCTGCCGCTATTACCTATAAGTATTGCCACCCTGGAAGAACTACTACTTTACTCCACTCTTTCTTCTTCTTCATCATTTCCCTTTTCCTCTTTTTTCTTTTACCTGGCAATGAGGAGAGACAGGCAAATCAATATTGATTATGTTCTCCCAGAAAGATGTAAACAGCTTTTAATGCTGCTTCAAACATGATAGCTTTATGTAGAACACCTGCATTTTTTTTCATAAGAGGGTAAAGCATGTTTCAGTAGAAATTGCATTGCTCTAAATGACACATCATTCAAATTCTTGTAGTATGTTGAGTGTCTCTAGTCAAATAGTTGAGGTGGAGTATAAGTAATATATATGTATATATAGAGAAAGAGCAAGTGATATACAAGTAATATAAACTAATACCTTAGTATTTATGAAAATGCTTGTTTAGTAGGCATATGTGGTAATTAAGATATTAGTCTTTCATGGTCTCACAGATCCCATAACTAGTTTTTTGGTCTAGTAGTATGTCTTTAACCGGGACATTGGCCCAGCGGTTAGAGTGTTCGCCAATGGCCCGGGAGACCTGGGTTCAATCCCAGGTCGAGTCATACCAAAGACTTTAAAAATGGAACTTGATACCACCTTGCTTAACACTCAGCATTATAAGGTACGGTTCAAGGGTAAAGTGGAGCAATCCTGGGAATGGAGTAGCGCCCTCCCCTACACCTTGGTGTAGTAGCTATCGAAAAGGGAGCCTTCGGGTCACCCTCGACTATGGTCGCTAACTTTAGTATGTCTTGGGAAGGAATAACCTGGCAGAGCCCACCCCTATCCGGGTCTACAACTAGTTTGAATTCATTGTTTTTCTTTTACACTGGTTGCAATACCAAGGTTAAAGAGCCTTTTCTGCTCTACAATTTACCCACAGCTGGAAAAAGAATAGTTGGATTCATACCTTTCCCTCAGGTATTAGCACTAGTGAAATTCAGACAGCTTTATTCAGGATATGAACTTAGGAAGCTGAGTCCAATTCCTTTGATGATAACTGTTATGCCACAAGTACTCTGTACTTCAATCTGTCAGTGTTACTTGAGTAAATCTTCTCTCTTTATCTGGAGTGGGGGGCATATCATACTATGTTGTCTCTGATTTAGTAAAGTATTTCTGGCATTCATCAGTCTTGTAAGATGATAGATCTGCACCTGGATTTCGACACAAGCCTGAAAAAATTGTATTGAATTTGGCCATGCTGTTGTTCCCTTATCTTCACAAATCTGCTGTTGTCTAAGAGAGGGGCAATTTGACATGATTGTCAGTACAATTTATCAGAATGAGGTTGAGGACAATGTCAGACTTTCAGCTTCTGGTCTTGCCACTCCACCACGATGTGGTTGTACTGATTCACAGCCTGTTTAGTCTTACCTTCTGACTGATTTCTTCCCACATTGTGTCTGATTAGAATTGTAGAATCCATGAGTAAGGTTCACAACATGTAGAGTTTTGACTTCTGGAAAAGAAAACTGCTTTTCCTGCTTCAACCATCCAGTTCTAAAAGACATAAAAGAAATCAGAATCTTGTTTGCTGATTATTTACCATACTAGTGGTAAAGACTTCAGTTTACATTAAAGAAAAAATTCTTTTATTCCCATCAAAAAATGAACCCAAAAATACAATTGTATGGCTATCTTTATTGATAGTTTCTCTTCAAAACAATCCTGAGTAAGAAGTGTGTGACTCTTAGTTTTTCAGCCTATGACAAGTAGACCCTAACTATTGGGATATGGATGGTGGACAAACTAGTTAGTTCTCCACTTCACCCTGTCTAGTTTCATGGGTCACTACTAATACTGTTAGTGATTTTCCTAGAATTGCTCATTTCCCCAGCTTGGTCTTGCTGCCTTCTTTCATTATGTCCAATGGTCAATTACTGTTCTATATTCAAAATTTTCCCTAACCATAGCAAATTGTGGGTGGGAGAAGGACCCCAGCTTTACCTCGCCGACCTTGTTGTCCATTGGACCTGTAGTCCAATGAACATTCAGGATTTTGATTTTCTGGTAAATGCTTTTCTCACTTTGACCACCCCATATTATAATACATAAAAGAAATCAGATTCTTGTATACTGTCTTCTCACCATGCCAGAGCTGAAAGCTTTAAAAAATAATCTTTATATTTTCATCAAGAAATCCTTCTCTTTTTTTGGTTATTATCGTTTAAAATTTGCCAACAAGTTCTGATGTTATCTCCCCATCTTGGTTTTTCCATTGTGCTCACCATCCCATGCTTACTTCCTTTAGTACAAACTCAAATGTCATTGATATAATTCTCTGAAGAGAAGTGACCAAAACAAAGGGTCACCTTTTTTAGGATTTTAAATTGTTCTTAATACTATGTACATGCTTTTTAAAGCAATATTTATATATATATATATACACACTACCAACCAAAAGTTGGGAACCACATTGAATTTTTTCCTCTAAACTTAGAAAATGAATCAAGTTTCATGTCTCTAAAGAAATAAATTTATTTTTTCTATGTTTGCATGCAGTTATGCTATAATTTGAATCAAAATAAATATAGAATAATTACAATTTCCATTAAAGCAAATTCATATTTTCTTTTCATCAAAGAATCCACCACAAGCATTTATTATTGCTAAGCAAATTCTTGGCATCCTTTTTAGTAACTTACAAAAATATTTTCATGGAAGTGATTCCCAAACAGTGTGTAAATGTGTAAACAACTCTTGCTAATTCTTAGGCAGTTCACTTTGAACTTTAGGATCAATTTCATCCCAGACTATTTCAGTTGGTGAATGATCTGAAGACTGAGGGACCAAGTCATGATTTGTAAAATTCCCTTATATTCTTTTGATTTTACATAATTTGTACACAATTTTGAGCTGCGTTCTGGATCATTATCTTGTTGCAAAACAAAATTTGTCCAATGATGTGGCAGATAGAAGGAATTGTATGACATTGTAATATTGAATGATACTTTTCTTTTCATATAATGCCTTTAATTTGAGCAAAGTCTCCTACAATCTCACCTTCAAAACATCCCCAAACCATTGCAGCACCCTTACTATTTTTGATAGTTGGCACAATGCAATTTGCACTCATTCATTCATTCAGGAGTTTATCTGACAAACACTCTTCATTTACTTTCAAAAACCTCAAATTGGGGCTCATCAGTCCATAGTACCTTTTTCCAATTTTCTAAAGTCCAATCCTTGTACTGTTATGCCTATTGTAGTCTTTTCAACTTATTTTTCTTTTTTAGAGAGGTTTTCTTTACTGACATACATCTTTAAGCCCCACAGAAAGAAGTTTTCTCTTAACAGTTATAACAAATATTAGATGTTGATGTGTACAATTAAATTTAGCTGTTAGTTCAGGAGCTGTTTTTCTTCTGTTCCTTTTGCTAGACACGAATCAGTGTCTATTCTCAGCAATAGATGTACTCTAGGCTTACCAGATCTTTTTCTGTCAATATTTACACCAGTTTTTGCGTGTCATTATAGGCAATAATACACTCCATTTTCTGATATCTGTAATAATCTCACAATCTGACATTTGGAATAGATTTCTATAGAAAGAATTTCCACTTGGGCTCTTTTTTCAATACTAATCTGTTCAGTTCTTGGCATTTTAACGGTTTCTGAAAATTAATTTCAATCACACATTAATCTAGATTGAATTGAACCTCTATCAAGCAGTGGAGTAGAAATATTTGTGAATTTCTGCTCTACAGCTCAGAAAAGGTATCAGGTTGTAACAAAATTTCCAAAGTTTATGCAAATAAATTTATAATGATTGTAGAAGAATTTGTTTGAATTTTATCTTAGGGTTTGCGGGTACACAGTAGGTGAATTTATTTTGATAAATATGCAAAATCATCCATTTTTATGAACTTGAAGAAAAAATTCAAGGTGGTCCCAAACTTTTGGTCAGTTGGGTGTGTGTGTGTGTGTGTGTGTGTGTGTGTGTATGTATATATATATATATATATATATATATACACACATTAGAGTGTAGTAAGTGGACCAACCATAGTCAAGGCCAACCCAAAGGCTCCATTTTCAATAGCTACTATACCAAGGTATAAGGGAGGGCACGACTCCTTTCCCTGGATTGCTCTATTTGCCCTTGATACATACCTTATAATGCTGAGTGTTAAGTAAGGAGGCATTTTTTGAGTTTTTGGCATGACTTAACTTAGGATTGAACCCAGGTTTCCCATACCAATGGCAAATGCTACACACACACACACATCATTATAGTTAACCTGAAAAGTTAGATTGAATGTCTTGAGCCCGATATTCATATAACCATACTCTTTTCTCATGAAAAGATTAAATCCCCTAAAGTTTTATGTCATGACTATTTAATACAGGGTTAAATAAAAGAAAGGATTACTATTAATACAATATCTTCATTTATAATCAGTGTTTTATGAGAACCTTGTGGAGGTTATCCTCTATTCAGAATTTCATATCTACTCACAAAAAAATAAACAGATGGGCAGTAGGCAGGAGAAGTGGAGGAAGATATTTAAAAAAAAAAAAAAAAAAAAAAAAAAAAGGCAGGGAAAAAAAGCATTTTTACAGGAATAATAGTGGAAAAATTCCAAGCCATTCTAAATAGAAGTTGGCGTCTCCTGAAGGTCTTAGATTCTTATTAAAGAATAGCAGTAAAGCCACAGGCACAAGACCAATTTTTTGGTTTGCAATCAATGAACAATGATAGAATAGAGATCGGCATTGGTATCAGATGGTGCATGCTGGGAATGAAAGAAAATTAGATTTTCTTTATCAATGTCAATTGTATTAAAAACATAACTGCATTGATTAAAAAAATAACAACAATAATTTTGAGGGTTGTTTTTTTATTACCTTTATACAAATATATCCATACCTATATAAGTGTAGTAAGGAGTGTCAGAGAGAGAAGAGGGCTGACAGGGAGAAATAGAAAAGAAAAAAAGAAAAGAGATGAAGAGTTTGTTCAAGATTCTTTTACATTGTTATAAAAGAAATCAACTGTACAGTTTTTACTGTCTACAAATTTTATCTCAGAGAATGAAAATGTGTGTCTGTGAATGTCTTTTACAATAGTATGTGTGTATATATGCTGTTTTTGTTGTGTTTGGGTGCATTTATAGCACTTCTCATTCTGTGAATATATACATGAAAAGCATAACATATATAAAGTTAGTATATGCAAAAGAGAGCTGAAAAATTCATGGCCCAACCAAGAAACAAACAGCTTTGTGCTACAAAATATTCATGTTTTTTTCATATATTTATCTCACTTTTAAACTTACTTTGTTTGTCAAGTTTGCCTAACTTCTCTAAAAAAAAATTAAATGAAAACTTAATGAAAAAAAAACAATTGTTTTCTTGCTAGAACTTATCCTTGTATATACATAAACTTTCTGCTTATTATGTCCAGGATATGACACTAAAGTATATGATGGTGAGGCTCCAGTTATGCTGGAACCTTGGGGAATGCAAAGTACCCTTTCATTGCCATTGCTCCCAGGTCCACTCTGGCCTGGAGTGGTAGCACCTGGTAAGGTCCTATCTCTGGGTCAAATAGAACTGCTTGACATTTAAATTCTGTGCAAGCAAATGACTTATGTTAAATTGAATTGTTAGAAAAAGAACTGTTTGACCATTTAACTGTTTAACCAATAACTGATATTTAATTGTTACTATTACATAGCAATACTTGAAACCATTTAACTGTGTGCAAAAAAATTGTGCTCAGGTTCATTTAAAAATATTATAGAGAAAATGTTTACAAATCATATATATTTGTAGACAGTATTTGGCATTAAATAACCTACAATGGTTGATATGCCATAAAACCCAACCAAACCACTCTATTATGTACATATGACATCTACCATACTCTTATATCTTCTTGGCCGATTGACACAAATATTTGTTTGCATACACAATCTTAAATTTGTCTATGCTCATGTGTTGGTATATATATATATATATATATATATATATATATACACACACTAGGTTCACTTACCCCTTCTTTGGTGCTGCATTACTTCTAGTTTGATGAAATTTTCTTGTGAGGATAAAAATACAATCTTCAGATGTGATTAACACCTCCTTTACTGGCCAGTATTTCTTGTGATTTTTTTTAATATGTTCAAAAAAGAATTGTTCAGTTTAATATTATAAAAGATTTTAGTTTATATACTGCTCTGCTTGTTAGCATTTGAGCACTTTAAGCATTAGTGTGAAGGGAACTGCAAACAACTTCATCCAGAATTTGAACTCCAATCACCAAGACCATTTTCTACAGTAATAACTATTACACCATGCTCACCTCCATGAATAGAATAATGGATAGTATATGTAATCATTTACTAAGCTTAGCTACATGAATGTAATATAGTGAGTTTAATCCTCTTTGGGTATCTTACTACTGTGGAGTGTTGCCAAGCTTTCAACTGAGTCATTCTATGGTTTTCTTCAGAAATAGAATTCATAATGAAGGTGTGGTGAGTCTCTGTGATGTGATGGTTAACGTGCCGGACCGTAACATCATAATGAGTTTAAACTCTAGTCTCTCTATTATGTTCACTTTTGCATTAGATATGAACAACTGCCACTCTTTTATAAAGATGGCTTTGGCATTAAATAATCCACAAAGGTTGATATGCCATTAAACAAAGAAACCAGGCCATAAGGAAACTTGTTATTACCATTTTCTGAGCTATTCAAACTATTGATCTTATTGTTTAATGTAGTGGTTCCCAACTGATTTTGAGTCATGCCTCACTTTGATATTTCTAAAATTCTGATGTCCCCCTGTAATATTTAATTCTTACATATTCAAAATTTTACTGCAATTCACGTGAAGGAAGCTTAAAAGATCATTAACTTGGTCTCTAAACAAGCCCCACCAAAATATCACCAAGTGGGACATGCACACCACATTGAGAATTAGTGGTTTAATACTTTTGTTGCTACTAACATGATTCTTCCATTGCATTCTAAGTGCTTCTCCAGATGTAGAATCCATAGGGAAAAAAAGATCAGTTGGATTAGTTTGTTGGGTTTTACAGCATAGCAACCTTTGTAGGTTATTTAATGCCAAATCATGTTTATATATATAATATATATATATATATATATATATATATATATATATATATATGATTTGTAAACAAATAGTTTGTAAGTAACAATTTTTAAACAAGCCAGAGCTAATTTGTTTGCACACAGTTAAATAGTTTCAAGTATTACTGACTCTAATAGTTTTATTTACACACAGTCAAATAGTTTCAAGTATTACTGACTCTAATAGTTTTATTTACACACAGTCAAATAGTTTCAAGTATTACTGACTCTAATAGTTTTATTTACACACAGTCAAATAGTTTCAAGTATTACTGACTCTAATAGTTTTATTTACACACAGTTAAATAGTTTCAAGTATTACTGACTCTAATAGTTTTATTTACACACAGTTAAATAGTTTCAAGTATTACTGACTCTAATAGTTTTATTTACACACAGTCAAATAGTTTCAAGTATTACTGACTCTAATAGTTTTATTTACACACAGTCAAATAGTTTCAAGTATTACTGACTCTAATAGTTTTATTTACACACAGTCAAATAGTTTCAAGTATTACTGACTCTAATAGTTTTATTTACACACAGTCAAATAGTTTCAAGTATTACTGACTCTAATAGTTTTATTTACACACAGTTAAATAGTTTCAAGTATTACTGACTCTAATAGTTTTATTTACACACAGTTAAATAGTTTCAAGTATTACTGACTCTAATAGTTTTATTTACACACAGTTAAATAGTTTCAAGTATTACTGACTCTAATAGTTTTATTTACACACAGTCAAATAGTTTCAAGTATTACTGACTCTAATAATTTTATTTACACACAGTCAAATAGTTTCAAGTATTACTGACTCTAATAGTTTTATTTACACACAGTCAAATAGTTTCAAGTATTACTGACTCTAATAGTTTTATTTACACACAGTCAAATAGTTTCAAGTATTACTGACTCTAATAGTTTTATTTACACACAGTCAAATAGTTTCAAGTATTACTGACTCTAATAGTTTTATTTACACACAGTCAAATAGTTTCAAGTATTTCCATTTGACAGTAGAAATTCTACTCAACATTTATATGGTTAAATGGTTTCAAGATTAGAAAGTGATGACATATTTCTGTTCAATTCACACATGGGACCCTAACAGGTACTATCACTCCAGGTCAAAGTGGACCTGGGAGCAATAGCAATGAAGGAGTACTCTAAATTCCCCAAAGCTCAAAGACTGGAATCAACCATCAGATGGTTTAATGTCATATCCAGGACACTCTTTGGAAGTGGGGAGCAGGGTCCTACCTCTTTGCAGAGAGGCAGGCGGCATATTCTACTGCTCCAGCTGATTGGGTTAAGTTAGACTAGTGAGCTTTATTTTTTTAAGTAAAAATACAGAGTTCATATATAGCAATACATCTGATCAAGATATTTGCTATAATATATATTCAGACAAACCTGTAAAGATCCATTTTGAGTTTTTTTAAAACTTACCAATTTTCTAAGTTGTTTAATGTTTAAGTTTATTGTGCAGATTTATCCAACTTTTTACCAAGTCTTGCCCAGTCAGCTGGGGTTACTGAATACACTGACTGCATCCCCGCAGAGAAGTAAGACCCTCCCCACCAATGAGTATGCAGGATATGATACTAAACAATCTGATGGTGAGGTTTCAGTAATGCTGGAGCTTTGGGGAATGCAGAGTACCCCTTCATTGCCATCACTCCCAGGTCTACTCTGGCATGGAGTGGTAGCACCTGATAGGGTCCTGTCTATGGGTCAAATAGGACTAAACTGTGTACTTATGGTAAACTGAGTTGCTTGAAATAGAACAACTTTTGTCTGCTAAACTGAATTGTTTGAAATAGAACTGTTTATTTGTATAAAATGGATTTGGCATTAAATAACCAACAAAGGTTGATATGCCATAAAACCCAAACAAACATGAAGTTATTTTATAGTGACGAAGAGTATGCATAAATTAAGACTCTTGTATGGTCATCACTAAAAAAAGCCATCAGATATAAAATGCCTCCAGTCTTCTTGCTTATTATAATTGGGTCTTTAAAAGAAGAATTGGTAGCAAGTCAGCACTATAAATTTTGATCTTGTTTTTGTTTTGGAAGAAAATAAGAATTTTACCAGAAATTTTCATTATTTATCAAGTAACATTTAATGATTGTTTAAATTGGTGGGAAGAAACAAACAATATTTTAAGACAATTACAGTGCTTTTATGCTATAATGGTTAATACCATTGTAATGGACTTGGCTACCTAAGTGCAAATCCTGAACAAGGCTGTTTGCATTTCACATTGAGCAAATAACTTTAGAAAAAGAATACATCCAACTATTCTCTACCCAGCTATGGGTAAATTGTAGGGTAAACTAGGCTCATTAACTTTGAAATGACAACCTGTCTAGGAGAAGGAAAACTCTGAATTCAAACCAGTTCAACACCTATAGAGGGATGGACTTTGACAGGCTATGTTTAGACAGGCTGTATGAGTTGCATCCTCACAATGAAACTGGGTTAGAGTATTAGTCTAAGGTTAATAAACACCTGCTACCTAAAATTCAAACTCTAAATATCTTAAACACATATTTCAACCCTGAACTGAAATTTAGTTTTACCACAACAGGAGAAATACATAAAGTAATAGTTATTATAGAAATATTTTTAAAAAATCTTTATAAAATACATTGTTTGTTTCCTTCATTTCTGATTGGCTCAAGTTGCCTGGGTAGTTCATGTAACCCCACTTTTATGGTACTGCCCCTGAAGTAAAGCATGGTTGTGGCAGCATGATGCTGTTGGTATGTCTTAATCCCAATTGTACTTGCACTTTTCACTATATTGAAGCAATAAGGGAAAAAAATCTTGAGTTTTCGGCAATATGTTTAAAATTGGATTTTTCAATAAAACACAGACCCAAAGCACATGTCAAAATTAGTGTCAAGTTGGTTGGATCAGAACGAAATTAAAGTTGTGAAATGACTACAACTAAGTCCTGACCTCAGCTCCATAGAAAATAGGTTGAGATGTAGATTGCATTTGGGGAAAACTAGCAAATCTCATAAATTTAATGGAATTTTATAAGGATGAATGGTCAAAAATGTTTCCTGTTTGTGAATTTCAAGATCCACTTTGTGACTGTGAAAGTAACAAAACAACATGCAACCAAATATTAAATCAATGAATGAATATTTGTGCCTCCCCAATGACTATTACTACTACTATTTGTTTACTTTGTCCCATAATAATTGTTACATGTACATATTTATTTCATACAGTAAATAATATAACTATTATGGGACAGGAATAGAATAGTTTTAGTATTTTTGCACTGTAAAAAAATCATCTCTTATAGGAAATGTGTATTAATTAACTCCTCTGCACAAGTAGGATGTGACATAAGGCTAATTTTTAAGTTGAGTTCAACTGGTTTGAATTCATAGTTTTCATTCTCTTAGACTGGTTGCTTAACCAAGGTTAAAGAAATCAGTCTGCCCTACTATTGACCCACAGTTGGGAGGGGAATAATTGAATTCATACCTTTCTTAAGGGTATTAGTGCTATGTGAAATGCAATCATACTTGTCCTGGATTTGAACTCTTGTCACCGTCTCCATTTCCTTGGATGATAACCATTACACCACGGGTACCTACCTAGTATAGGTATATATTTACAGAACCCCACTGCCACCAGCAGGATGTGTCACAAGTTCATCTTTTAAGCAGGATAAAGCTGATTTGAATTAAGAGTTTTCCTTCTCCTAGACTTGTTGCCTAACCAAGGCTAAAGAACCCAGTCTTCTGTACTATTTACTTATAGCTAGAGGAGGGAAGAGATAGATTCATGCTTTTCCTAAAGGCATTAGCACAAAGTGAAGCATAATCAGCTGCATCCAGGATTAAATTTGGGTTACCAATATGATTTCCTACAACAATAACAATTATTATTGTTATTATTATTTCTTCCTTATGCCTCCTTGGGCATCTCTGCTTTTTACTATTTTCTCACATCAACTTTTAAAGGAAAGAAACTTTGCATGGATACACTATTGATAGAGTATCTATATACAGCAGATCAAATTCTGTTAAGTAATTCATTCAATTGTTCCCAAAAATGCCCTCTTAAATTCTTTTGCTTAGCATTATTTCTAAAATCATCCAATTTAATCTTAAATTTCCTTTACACTATTGCTATTTTTGATCTGATTAGGCAATTTGTTCAAAAAATGAGCAAAGAAATCCAATTCTTAGTAGACTTAGTTTTTCAAATCTGTCTTGACTATAAATTTCTAGTTCAAGGAGAAATATTGAAAAAATGTCTACCATAATTAGAAATTTCATTAATTATTTTGAAAATGTCAGTTATATCACCTCTCATTCTTCTTTCTAGTAAAGTAATCAATCCTAATTTCTCTAATCTCTCCCTCTAACTGCAAACTTTTACTTTCTTCATTATTTTGAAAATTTCAATTATATCACTTTTCATTATTCTTTCTAGTAAAGTAGTTAATCCTGATTTCTCTAATCTCTCTCTGTAACTAATCTTTTACTCTTGTTATTATTTATACCTCTAATTTTTTTTCCCCTCCAATTTCAGTTTTACTCTCCAAATTCAATGTTGGAGCACTGGAGTCTCAGCTTGAGTACTATATTCTATATGAGGTCTTATTAGGGTTTTAGATTCTTTTAAAACAACATTTGCCTCCTTTGAAATACAATTTCATACCATCCAGCCAATCATTCCTTTTACCCTTGATTGAATAGCCAAAATATGATTGTTAGCTTTTAATTTATCACCAAGACCAACCTCTACCTCATATTTCTCATGTACTTTTTTGATTATATTAAGGGTGGCTCTATATAGTTAACTTAGCAATTATTATAGGTTAAAAGTAGTGCCATTTTTGTTTTTTGTACAGTAAAAAATAAATAAGCTATGATAGTATAGGTAGCTCGTTTGAATTCAGAGGTTTCCTTCTAAACTGGTTGCTATACCAAGATTAAAGTGCCGAGTCTACCCTACTATTTACCTATAGCTCAGAGAAGGAGAGATAAATTCATTCCTTTCCCAATAGCATTAGTGTGAATTAAAATACTAAAAACCTCACCTAGGATTTGAAATCTGGTCACTTTGTCCATTTCCTTCAATAGTAACTGGGATGCCATGTCTCCCTCCTAAGTCATTTACTAAGATTAACTTCAAAGCACTACATATTAGAAACCTGCAACCAACACTCAATAGAATTAATTTTCGAACCAGTGCTAATGTACTTAAATGTCTTTAGCTACTGGCACTAATTATAGAATTACATTTAAAAGCAAATGCCATAATCTTCAACGGCAAAGACATCCTTTCACAGGAGTAATATGCTAAAACAAAAGTTACATCACTTTTGTAATAGATCCTCCCCTGATGATGGCCCAAAGTCGGGCAGAAAGTACTAGGGATACATACAACTATGGACAATACATAAATCAATCCCCCCCCCCCCGAATACGATAAAAGTAATACGGGAATTCGAGCGGATCCAGAAGAAAATATGTAGACATAAAATGTCTATTATGTTTAATGAAATTTGCATTAAGATTAACTATGTGAATATGATATAGTGAGTTTAATCCTCCTTAGGTATCATATTACTGTGGGGTGTTGCCTAACTAAATTGTGTTTTGCAAATATTAAAAGCATTTAACCCTGTGCAGTGGTTAGCAAGCTTACATGATAAACCAATTGAAGTGAGTTCAATCTTCACAGAGTGTCCTTCAACTTTGAACTTGTACCAGACTAAGCTAAGCTAATTGAATAACTATGCCAAAAGAGCATTGTCCACAAGCACCCTTACCCTGTAAAAAATACTCTCACCCCCTTCCAGAGAAACATACTTATCCTATTTTATATCATTCATGTGGAAATTCACTTATGCCTGATGCAGCTGATTAAGGACACTTGATAGTGTTTGTGTTCAGCTTATATCCACAAAAGCCATTTAATACACAAAAGTTGCTTGATCGGTGTGTACTCTATATTTTAAAACCTCTCCCTTGGTTCTAAATGGAAAGTATTGTTTTATTCATATTTCCTTTATATGGTGTACCACTCTGCAAGTGCTTAGTGAATATCCATTGCTTGATTCTTTGTTCATCGTTGCATGCAGTTAGTGTTCTTAATCCCTCAAGTGCTGCGCCATAATTAGAATTTTAGCTTCGTACCTTTTAAATGACACCTCACAGCCCCGGGGCTCATAACACATATTTGGATCAAGCAGATGATAGGATTACTGCAGAATGAAGTAGAGAAGTTAAACTGAATACCAACTTTAAATTAAAAGCTAAAAATAGTAGCCAGTATTTTGTGTGTATGCCAGAAATAATTTATTTTACTAGTATCTTAAAATTTTAAAATTGTACTTATGCTACTCAAAGAGATTTTATCCACAAGTTCAACTACTCAAAGACTGGGAGGCTTTTTTGTTCTCAGCTTCAAATCAACTTTTATTATGATTGGTGAACTTTATCAATTTGATGGCTGGGATGAATGATTTCTTTTATCACTCTTCCTTTAACACTTGAATGATATAATCGTCATCAAGGCTTACTGACGGTATGGATTCCCTTGACCCTCTCTCTTCATCTCTCCCTATTGGCTATTACTCTAGGTAATTCTTTTAGATGGCATCCAGTGTCTGCACTGAGCTGATGAATGTAAGTTTTTACTTGTCAGCCTAAGCTGGTGTATCCATCTCTGGGAGTCCATAGGTGACTGTCACTTATGAGTTTGTCCTAACTTTACCAACAATGCCCAGCATGTTTTGTTCATCTTACTTGAAGGGTTTGCAAGATAGGAGTTAAGTGGCTATACAGCTGTGTTTTGTAGGATGCTGCTTCCAGGATTTGTTCCAAACAGCATACAGCATCCTTGTGTAGTTTCTATTTAACTTTTTCTCCTGGGATTTCGTTAAAATCCAAATGGTGCAACTATACAATAGTACCGACGCTGCTAAAGCTTGGCAGAACTCTCATACTTTTTAATAATATAATCTACAATTTATCATCTTGTATAATTTTAGGGATCATAAACTGACCAGAAACTGATCGCTTTTCAACAGATTTTCTTTTCATACCGATTGTGATTGAAACAATGTGTCCTAAACCCTTAGCCTCCCTGCTTCTAAGATTCAAAGACTAATGTCCTCAAGATCAAGCTATTACAGATTGAATGACTGTTTCAAAGAGTTCCTCTTGCCCTTTTTGGAGGCAATACATTTTGAGTTCTTTCAGTTGGGATTGTAAATCAGAAAGATGAATCGATATAAAGGAGTTTGTTTTATCTTCTTCTCCAGCAGTGTTCCACATGCTTTGTTCATCTTAGATGTTTTTAGAGATAGGAGTTAGGTGGCCATACAACTGTTATTTTGTGGGATGTTGCTTCCAGGATTTGTTCAGTATAGCTCAGAGCATTCTTGTGCAGTTCCCGTCTAGCTTTTTCTCTATTGGTTTCCTCAGGGTCCTTGTGATACATCCATACAATAGAATTGACACAACTGCTGCTTGGAAAAAATTGTTTTATCTTATCAGATAGTTTAGACTTCCATATGATCTATATCCTATTGATAGCTGTCTATGTCTTTGCTAGATGCATATTGATGTCCATTTCTGTAGATGAGATGCTGCTACCAAGGTATGTGAACTTGTCCACTAATTTCAAAGAACTTTCATTTAGAGTAGAGATGTCTCCTTTTTGATTAAAATATATGTACTCCATTTTGTCTGCATTCATGTGGAGACCAATGCTTCCTGCTGCCTGCTCCAGACTATGCAGCAGGGATTTGGCTTGCGTTGGTATCTAAAACTTAAAATATGAAAATTTTGTTACTCTTGATTATTGTGTCCTCCACATGATTTTCTGAATAACAGACTCAATGAGAACATAATTTTAACATTTACATAATTATTTCCCTTTGCTTTCTAATTTGTATGTGTGTGTATATAGGAAACACAGTGGAAAAGAAGGTGGTGTGTGCTTGTGTGGGAATGTTGAAATATATATATATACACACATTTCAACATTCCCACACAAGCACATATATCTGTGTATGTGTGTGTGTATATATATATATATATACACACTCGTACACACACAGATATATGAACATATATGCATATACCTATGTATATATATATATATATATATATATATGGAATTGGATTTAATGTTTGAATGTGTATACTTTGTCTTCAGGGTGGAATTTTAAAGGTGAACAAGATAGACTTTTCTATCTGTATATAAAAAAATACCATCAGATTTGGCTTCTAATACAATGCTATATTACTAACTATAGAGCATTGTAAAAAGAATCAATCTTGTTATGGATAAGATTTCAAGATCGATAATAAAGTGGACAAATCTGGATTTCTATTCAAAGCTTTTGATGGAATAGAGAGTTTGAAGGATAGAAGATATTGAGTTGCATACCTAGAGTTAATTCCCCTGAGTCACAATTCTTCCATGAATGATTTGTGTCTTTAGTGCATTGCCTGACAATTTGGTGTTAGGAAAACCCATTGGAGCAAATGGTTTTAAGGCGGTTCTTCATGGGAGAGTTAAAGGTCTTTGGGTCAGCAAATGATTTCTTAAATTGACATGCTTACTTTCAGAAATATCTAACAGTCAGTGCTATAAAATGTGCAGGCCATGTGAAAAGTCAATGCTATGGATTCTTAGTGTTAATAGTCTTTCAATAAAATTCTGAAATTTTTATATGTACTTTTGGCACACTTTAAGTGTATATAGTTTGGACATTTATAGTTGGGCTTACACACACATACAAACATATATAGCAACTAATATATAGATAACTGTATATGTTAATATGTATACTTAGATAGTTATTTACTAAGCATAGCTTAGTTGAGCACCCAGTGATGTATAGTAAGTGTATACATGTGGGTTTATATATATATATATATATATATATATATATTAACTGTATGTATGTAATTTATTTCTATATATATATATATATATGTTGCATACCAGGAAGAATTGACTAAAACTCTTATGTATGAAAATATAATCTGCTTCTTTTCTTTACCTTTTATTATGAAATGTTTGAGATAGTGGAGTGAAAGAGAGTTGAGGATGGCTGAGTTTGTGTACACACAGAGGCAGTGGTGCATTTTTTTGTGAAACCTCTTTGCCTTTCTGCTTCGTTTTGTTTCCACAAGACTTCTTCTACAGGGCTAACTCAAAACATTAATTGCCCAGTCAGCTGGGGCTGTAGAATACACTGACTGCACCTCTCCAGAGGGGTAAGACCCCCACCAACGAGTGTCCTGGATATGACACTAAACAATCTGATGGTGAGGTTCCAGCAGTGCTAGAGCTTTGGGGAATGCGGAGTACCCCTTCATTGCCATTGCTCCCAGGTCCACTCTGGACCAGAGTGGTAGCACCTGATAGGGCCCTATCTATGGGTTAAATAAAATTAACAGCATACTTATGCTAAAATGAATTGAGTAAACTGAATAGCTTGAAATAGAAACGTTTTTGACAATTAAACCGTACTTACACTTAAACTGCGTGCTTATGCTTAAGTGAATTTTTTCTAATAGAACTGTTTTTCGACATTAAAACTGTATTTACACTTAACTGAATTATTACATATAACTGCTTGAATATTTTGAAATGGAAATGTTTTTGACATTTAAACTGTATACTTATGCTAAACTGAACTGTTTTCAATAGAACAGATTATTTACATAAAAATGGATTTGGCGTTAAATAACCTACAAAGGTTGATATGCCATAAAACCAAACAAACCCAATCTTCTTTCTTCTTGGATCATACCTGCTTTCAACTTTTGCAAGTCTGTTTCTTCATTTTTTTTATTACTCTTACAAGTTTGTTTCTTCACACTTCTCTGCTTCATGCATCTAGCATTATCTCAAGGTATTTTATCATCTTAGATTCTCCTTGCTTTCACAAGACTTGTACAGATCAGGCCTTTCTCTATCTCTTAACACTGGGCCCACTGGCTCAAGGCCAGTGCCCTGAGCAGCATGATGACTAGTGACTCTTCAGCTAGCTCCTCCATTCTCCTTTGTTCTCACCTTGGGTCAAAAATCTTCTGTGGTTATATTATTTTCTGGATGCCTACACAATGTTTGTGGCCACACTGCCTTCTGGCATGCTCCCCAGACAATTCACGTGGTATTTCCGCCATTTTTTTTCTTTACCCTAAGACACAGGTGTGTATCCTGTTTCGCCACCCACATAACTTATATAGCCTGTCAAAGACTTCTTCTTATCACTATTCAACATATATTTTAACTGTATGTATATATATATAATATAATATTTTTCATTGGTCCAATAAGAGAAAAAAGTAAATACTTTAAAATAAAAAGGTCCACTCAAAGATTTGTTTTTAAGTCATTTATTTTTCTTCATTATGTGTTTCTGATGTTTTATGTCGTCTTCAAGAAGTAAATGGTTTGTATATTTTGGGGGTTTTCTTATTCTTCTCTTTTATTACTCCTTCCTGCCAAAATAATCTATGACAGCTGATATGCTACAAAGTTAGACTGACCACCAATCTTTCTTCCTTAGGGATTGTGTGTGTATGTTCGTGTATGAAAGAACAATATATTTAAAGGATATATATGAATTATATATCAATGTTTAATGATTCAGACTTTTTCCAATCATTCTCAGTATGATGGTGTCTCATTTCAAAATTATTTTGAAATGAAAAAAACCAAAAAATGAGAAAATTCTTAACGTTTTCTGATCATTAGTCACACTCTGTTTTAAAACATATGTAACGTAATTGTATTCAAAAATTTCTATTTCTCTTCTATTCTAGTTATCTACTTTTGAAATAGATCTAGTTGACTCATAAATGATACTCTAACAGATACGACCTTTCCTGGGTCAGAGTTGAACTGAGAATAATGCCAGTGAAAGAGTACTCCACACTTCCTAGATCTCCAGAACTGGTGCTTTACCATCAGATTCATTTAAGTGTCATACCAATAACACCCCTTTGTGGGGTGGGGTCTTACTCTTCTGTTGGGGATACAATCAGTATATTCTAAGGCTTACCAACAGAATATAAGTTTGTTTTTGTAACCTGTGTAAACTTACTTCAGATTTCATTGGAGATTTGCTAAGATATATGACTAAGTGTTTAGAAATAGTAAAGGTTGATTTTCTCTCAAAAGTAGATTCAGCAATTGATTCATGTTCATCTTCTCAGAAGAGAATATTTTTTTATCACATGACAGTCTCCTTTTATTTAGTGTGTGTGTGTGTGTTATTAGATTTAACATGATATCTAGAAAAATACACCAATGTGCAAACTATTTAACAGGTTGACTTTGGTGTCATAAACAGAACTTTAGAAGCTATTACTATATAAATTGGGAAGAGTCCTTTTGGCGTTGTGGCTAACTAGCTGAACTGCAATATTGTAGTAAGCAAGTGAACCAGAGTTGTGCTATTATGTTCACTTTCAGACTAATACCTTTGGAAATGGTATGAACCCCCTTATTCCCCTTATCTATGAGTTAAATAGTACCACTAATGTTCTTCAACTAGGATGGCTTTGGCATCAAATACCCAACAAAAATTAATATACCATTAAATAAAATAAACAAACCAATCTATGTGATCAATAGAAGCAAAAGTATGAAACGCCTTACAGAAATAACTGAAAACTGTTCAATATGGATATGGAATAAAAGAAACGTCCTGTGGAACATTTCAAAATAAACACGTCATAGCATCACCTGCTCGCGAATACGCAACAATATTCTAATTGCATGAGCAAATTTGAAAATTCTTACATTTCGCCATTAGACGTTGATTTGACAGGATGCTTTAATGGGGCCTCATGTCAGTGAGGGGGGTGCCGATGTGCAAATAAAACCGTTGAGAGGAAGACCCTGAAACGGTGCACATTCTCTCCTGATGACCCCAAAACAAGCATGGAGTTAAAACTGCTCAGTGGAAATAAGAAAGGCTAAAGGAGCATTTTCTATCCCCTCACTTTTTGGTGAGTTTCTGTTACTTGATAAGTAACTTCCTTCTTCACCACTGGATTATGTACCTTATATCAAAGGAGAATATATCAAAAATCAGAATTTGTTGTGTGAAATAGATGTTTTGTTTATCATTTCACTATTGATTTATTTGTCTTTTGTGAAAAACACTTATCTTTCTGAATCTTTCACACACCAGATGCATGTTCCATTCCAATAATTACTTTCCTTGAAGATATTAAACTCCCTCATGAATGTTTTCTTCCCAGTTTCAACCTTGGACTTTTTAAACCCTGATAATCCTTTCTTAGTTTGGATTTCTGCTTTGTTTTCCCTTTGCAATAGACTTTTTGATCCTTGTTCTTCATATGTCATTCTTAAACTCTTTTTCTATAGTGACCAGCAGGTTTTGTTTAGGGTGACTTGGTGTATTAAAAAAATATCAGGATCTAAAATATACTATATTTGACAGCTTATAATATGCTCCCCAATTTGGACTGGTATTTAAAATAAATGAATAAATAGGTTTGAATCATGAATGTCGGGTGAAAGCTTTTTGCCAAACATTCATTGTCCTCCCCACTATCAGATCATTTTTAAATTCTCACATGTATTCACACTGTGTTCATATTTGCAAAGATGTTTGCAGTTTAATCTAAGAGCCCCAGCAGCACTAAAACTCCACTAGCCAGTAATCTAAAACTGACCTTTGACCTTATAAAATGCAGGGTAATTTTCTGGGACATTTTTTTGAAAAAAAAGAAATGTCTCTTATAAGCCATCAAATATGCTAGATATAGCAAACATAGTTAGGTTATTTTGCTTTGGTTAGGCAACAATTTTAGGAAAAAGAAAACTCTGGAATTAAACCAGCTGTACTCTACTTGAAAAATTGACCTTATGTCACATCCTACCGTTGGTAAAGGAGAGGTAAATACATACATTATTGTGATGGTGGCATCAATTGGGTTAATTGGGTTTATATTTAGTTAGACTGACTATTGAAGGGGAGAGGCACTACTATTACCACTAAGAGAAGATTCTACTATACAGTGATCTGCTTCACCTTATCCTCTTGGTTTTAAGGCATCAATCTGATGATATTGATAAAGTTGATTGCAAGTGTATCCGACAGATCCAGCAGACCTAATGGCAAGACACGAAACAGAAGTTCAGCAGTATTTTTCTTTCTTTCTTTTTTTTTTTTTTTTTTTTTTTTTTTTTTGGAAAGCTTTCTTCTCTATTCAGTGGCATTGTCACCATGAGAAAAGTTGAATGACTGGGTCATGTTCTGTAGATGCTGTTTGAGAGGTTTCCTTACATGGCTCTTATCAGCCAACTAAAGCCATTGTAGAGAAGACTGTGGGGGACTTTCATGATGACTTTGAAAGAACTGCCACAAGGACTGTCATACTCTTGCCATTGACAGCTGCAGTGCTTTGCCTGGTTTGCGTGCAAAAGAAAATGACCCTTCCACTTTGCTGACAACTCTGAAAATCTCGAAGCCAACAGGGCCAAGCAGGAACTGTGCATTAGGAACATGGTGACAGTTGACAGCAATCACCAACAATGGCCAAGTTGATAACAACAATAGACACTTCATCACAAAATAATACTTAATAATAATACTATATAAAACTTCAAACTAAAAGGTCTGTAATTTTGAAGTGAGTTTTTATCATTCTAAGAATTGCTCAGATTATTGATCTCTTTCATAATCTTATTTTTGTTTTAAACATAGCATTTATAAAACAACAAATTTTAAAGCCTGATTCAAATGGACGGTACTTTTTTTTTGTCTTAATTTATATTACATACAAAATAAAGTTAAAATTTTGAGACCATCAATGGTTTTCCACGTCTGTAAGAAAATATTTTAATAATTTGCAAATAATGTTGCAAAATAATAAGCAAAAATATCCACTTTCATGAGAATAATGTACAAATTTTTTGTTTTTATGTAAATGTCCAAGATAAGAAATTATCATTATTATTTACTGATTTATTGAAACTGGTGTCCTTATCCAAGTTAGTGTAGTCTATTTTCTTTAACTTTTCAGCCTCATATCACTCTGATAGTTTCTGTCTGAATTTCTGAGATGTTAACCTTATTATTCAATGATATACGCTGACAAGTGACCTCATCCTTATTACCCAGCTATGGGTTAAATAGTACCGCCACTGTTCTTCTGTCGGGATGGCTTTGGCATTAAATAACCCATAAAGGTTGTTATGCTATTAAACTAGAAACCAACTAACAATCATCTTGATTGGTATTATAACCACCTTTTAACCATTGCATTCTCCAGGCTAGTTTGACTACATAAGTGAATAATTAATGTTCAATAACCTTCACTTGCCTGCAGCAATTAGGACATGCTGCTTCATGTGCCTTTTGTTTAAACAGCCATTTACAATATGATTTGTACATGAGCACAAGTTCAGATCCTTAATATTACTTATTTATATGCATAAATTATGTAGAGATTTGTTCAAAGTGACAGGGTGGCAGTTTATTAATGGCCATTGGAAGAGAACCAGCATGACACTAGGTTGGAGCGTATAAAGCAGAACATTGTGAGAGACAGAGTGAGAAGGAAAACAAGTTCCATCTGCCTTATTTTGTGTGAAGAAACCAAAAACAAGATCTGCCTTGGAAGTGTTGTTTTCACAACAGGCAGAAAGTCATGACTTCATCTGAGAGAAGAAACAAGTCTCTCAGTATTTCTCATGACAAAATACTTTATTGTTATCAGCATGTTTTGGCTGAGCTATTCTATAACCTTCTCCAGATGTATCATCCATCATCATCATCATGTCATGCCGCTAGCACGGATATCACTGACCCTCTCTCACCACTTCTCTCTATCGTTCATCGCCGCTGGCAGGTCTTCAGGGCTACATCCCGTATCCTCACATAGCTGCCGTATGCATGTTCAAGCTGGTCGTCCTGCTTTTGCTCAGCCATATGTGGGGATCCATAGGAGTACATCTCATATGAGCTCGTCCCTGCTTCTCCAGCAGTGTCCTGCATGTCTGGTTCGTCTAACTTGGATAGTTTTCGTGATGGGAGGCAGGTGGCTGTATAGTTGGTGTCTTGTGGGGTGTTGCCACCAGGACTTGTTCAATATTGCTTGCAACATTCTTGTGTAATTGCCGTCTAACTTCTTCTCCAGCCGTTTTCATAGCGTCCAAGTAGTGCATCCATACAGCAGTATCGACATGACCGCTGCCTGGAAGAAACTGCATTTCATTTTGTCAGTCAGGTCTGATTTCTATATGATCGAAAGCTGTCCATGCCTTCGTTAGCTGTGTGTCAATGTCTTTTTCAGTTGATGAGACACTGCTTCCTAGGTAGGTGAATTTGTCTACCAGTTTCAGAGAGGTTCCATCTAGTGTGGAAATGTCGCCTGTTTGATTATAGCACATATATTTAGTTTTGTGTGCATTGACATGGAGGCCAATGCCTGCGGCAACTCATTCCAAACTATGCAATAGTGTTTTGGCTTGGTTGGGTGTATTTGCCAGAATCGCTATGTCATTGGTGTAGTCGGCATCGGTAATTGTTTTTGTGGGGTACCTTCTGCTTCTTTTCTTTGTCAGCTTGAAGCCGTTTTCTCTAATTTTATCAATCACTGTTCTAAGCACTTAAAGACAGATTATAAAGAGGTATGGGGCTAGCGTGTCCCTGTAGTACTTCGGCTACAATGGCGAAGTATTCTGTGTCTCCATCCGGAGAACATACTTTCACTTTAGTGTTTCTATAGAGAATTGATCCATAAGGAAGGTATAATCAATATGTTATTTTTCCTTTAGAATCAATCAAAGTTTGTTTTTTGCCCTGTTGTCTGGGGATGTAGAATACACCAACTGTGCCTCTGCAGGGGGGTAATACCCCCACCCAATGAGTGTCTTGGATATGACACTAAACAATCTGGTGGTGAGGTTCCAGTGATGCTGGAGCTTTGGGGAATGCGGAGCACCCCTTCATTGCCATTGCTCCCAAGTCCACTCTGACTCGGAATGGTAGCACCTGATAAGGCCCTATCTATGGGTTAAATAGAACTAAAAGCATACTTATGCTAAACTGAATTGTTTGAATAAACTGAGTAGCTTGAAATAAAAATGTTTTTGGCAATTAAACAGTACTTACATTTAAACTGCATGCTAATGCTAAACTGAGTTATTTAATTAGAACTGCTTGACTAAACTGAACAGCTTGAAATAAAAGTGTTTTTTCATAATTGAACTGTACTTACATTTAAACTGCGTACTTATGCTAAACTGAATTGTTTTAAATAGAACTATTTTCATGAAAATGGATTTGGTGTTAAATAACCTACAAAGGTTGATATGCCAGAAGCCCAAACAACCAACCAAAGTTGTTTTTTTAAATATCTGTGATGGTATCTTTTAAGATGGTTGAGAAATTCAGTTGGGTTAATAATGCAAACAATTCTTGTCGATATCACAATCATACTAGTCAATGTAAGTCTAAAATACTAGAAACCATATTTATAAAAGTAAAATAAAAATACAATTGTAGCATTGCAGGGTCTTGACGAAAGTTGAAGATGAAGAGACAAAAATGAGATTAGGCTGGAAAGGAAAAGGTCAGACATGTGTTGACATGAAAAATTCCACTCTATTTATTATCTATGTTAAAACTTTCTTCTGGACGGGTTTCAAAAACAGAAAGATGTGAAGTGGAATTTTTAAGTCAATCTAGAAAAGATCTATTCTTTGAAAAACTATATCCCACCCCCAATGGAGAAGTTGTTTTGCTTGCTCCAAGTTTTGGTCATTACTTGTCACTCTGCTGGTAACTAACTAACTGCCTTCTAAAAACCCTAAGTCTTGGACTTGTCTGCTTCTTGCACCCACAGAGACAGTTCTTATGATTGACTTTTTGTTGTTTGTCACACAGCTGGACACCAGGGTCACTGGTGGTGGGAGGTGACCGCACATGACACAGTAGTATTCAGCCTTGGAACTAGAGTTGTAGTTGTATTTTATAACTAAAAATGTTATACTTGTGTATGTTTTTGACTGAAACCTGCCTAAAAGGAAAGCTGCTGGCTAATATGTTTATATATATATAAAGAAATGTCTCCAACTTTTTCAAAACTTTTACAGTAGCTGTCAAGCTTGTCATACTGTATAAGTTGAATTCTTCATTTTGATCTGTTTCTGCCACAATCTTTTTGAGTTGGCAATGAATCATTTTAATAAAACCAGATAGGAATTTTTTTTCTAATTTATTTATTGATATTTTTTTGATGAATTGTTCAGTTTTTGTTGTTTTTTTTTCCTTATTCTTACTTTCATTCACAATGGTCAACATTTTGAAAGTAAATTAATTGATAATTGTAGGCAAAAAAAAAAACCCAAACAAACTTTGTTTTATTATGTCTTTTGCAAAATCAATTAATGACACTTTAGTTTCTGTGTTTACTTGGAAGAATCATATTAAAAACACATGGCTAACACCAGTTTTAATTTGAGTTCAGCAACATTGTATGAGATCTATAACAGAAGAGTGATCTCTTTAGATTATTGTTCAAATAAAAAAGTTTTATGTATTACCCTCATGTCTTCATTGTGACACTAAACTGCATCTGGTGGTGAAGCTCCAGTTCTGGAAGTCTGGAAAGTATGGAGTACTCTCTTCATTGCTATTACTCCCAGGTCTCTAGGCATAAAATAATTCTGAATAGGTTGACATGCCATTAAAATCAGTCAATCATTAAACTACTCTCAGCTGCTATTCACCTCACTGTCAAATCACATCCAGTTTTTATACAATTTGTATTATAATAGAAAATAGAGAAGAAGGAGTAGCATACAGCATTTACCTTCATTGAAAAATTAGAATGATCAAGGTGAACATAAAAGATTATTATAAAACTGCAAGTTGGACTGGAAATTACTTTAAGTTAGGCTATCTTAATGCTGTTGCCCTAATAAAAATTTTAATAAGAGACGCCATCTTTTTTGTATCATGTATACAAAAAAATCGAATTATTATAATATGGATTATAGTGTTAAAAAGATGCAAGAAATGAAAAAAAAATTGGGAAGAAACTAAAAACTCTCCTGTATTAAAATTTACTTTTTGAAATTATTCAACTGTGATGATGTAGAAGTCACTGCTCTAATAGGCAGAATAAACCACAGACAAAAAGTAAAATAGACAGTAACTTAATACCAAGCCCATAACATGACTGAAGCAAGCCGATATATATATATATATATCATCATCATCATCATCATATCGTGCTGGCAGCACGGATATCCCTGACCCTCTTTCGCCACTCCTCCCTATCGTTCATCGCCCTAGGTAGGTCTTCAGGACAACAACCTGTATCCTCACATAGCTGCTGAATGTACGTTCGTGCTGGTCGTCCTGCTTTTGCGCGGCCGTGTGTGGGGATCCATAAGAGTACATCTCTTATGAGTTCATCTCTGCTTCTCCAGCAATGTCCTGCATGTCTGGTTCGTCTAACTTGAATAGTTTTCGTGATAGGGGGCAGGTGGCCATACAGTTGGTGTCTTGTTGGGTGTTGCCGCCAGGACTTGTTGAGGATTGCACGCAGCATTCTTGTGTAATTGCCATCTAGTTTCTTCTCCAGCCGTTTTGTTAGCGTCCATGTAGTGCATCCATATAGCAGTATCGATGTGACCGCTGCCTGGAAGAAACTGCGTTTCATTTTATCGGTTAGGTCTGATTTCCATATAGTCGATAGCCTATTGATAGCTGTCCATGCTTTCGTTAACCTCGTTTCGATGTCCTTTTCGGTTGATTCGACGCTGCTTCCTAGGTACGTGAATTTGTCTACTAGTTTAAGAGGGGTTCCTTCTAGAGTGGAGATGTCCCCCGTTTGGTTATAGCACATATATTCCGTTTTATGTGCATTAACATGGAGGCCTATGCTTGCTGCTGTTCGTTCCAAACTATGCAGAAGTGTTTCGGCTTGGTCAGGTGTATTTGCCAGTATCGCTATGTCATCGGCGTAGTCGGCGTCGGTAATTGTTGTTGCGGGGTATCTTCTGCTTCTTAAGGCTTTCGACTCCATTCACAGAGGAAAGATGGAACAAATCCTACTAGCGTACGGCATACCTAAAGAAACCGTAGCGGCAATAACGATTCTCTATAGAAACACTAAAGTAAAAGTACGATCACCAGATGGAGACACAGAATACTTCGACATAGTAGCAGGAGTACTACAAGGAGACACGCTGGCTCCGTATCTCTTTATCATTTGTCTAGACTACGTACTTAGAACATCGATTGACAAAATCAAAGAGAATGGCTTCGAACTGACGAAGAAAAGAAGCAGAAGATATATATATATATATATATATATATATATATATATATATCCATCCATTCACTGGGCCAGCAACCAATCACTGTCCAGAGAATGGACTTAGCCACTTGTGAATAATGGGATGCCTCAATGTCCATATAATCTCACTTCAACTCGTAACTCATCGCTTTTAAACAAATGAGTGCTGATTCTTAGCTACCGAGCTTCACGAAAGAATACCAACATGATACATTTCTTTCCATATATCTGTGACATACTCTATGTCTGAGGATTCTATATGCCTCTCATTACTGACACATTCTTTTCTTATAAGAGGTACTTGTAAAGTTGCTAATATCAATAGATATAGATATTTATGTATATCTACATATGAGTATAAATATAGATATTCATACACAAGATTTATTGTCTGCAAACATTGATTATGAATGAATAGATATCAATCATTGTCAAGTTACTTAACATTGATAAGCTTCTGGATAATGGTAATGTGCTCAGGTCATGTGTTCCAATTCGGTTTCTGGTTTATTTATTTGCTATGATATTTTTCTTGTTTAGTATAATTTTCATCTCATAAGAATTTTTAGAGAAATCAAGTTGTCATGCAAGAATTATACGGATATTTATGAGAAGTGGGTAAAAGGTTTACAAAATTCAATAAAGAATAGAAAACCAAGGAGAAAAAAATTAATACAGATTAACTCTCTGTATGTGAGGAAACCAAGAAGAGAATGTTCTCTTTTTTTTTTTTTTTTTTTTTTTCTTTCATTGAATTTTTTGGAGAAAGATCAAAGAATCTTGAGAAATGATGTGTTAAGTGTGTTTAACTGTGAGATGAATGTTTGGAATAGAGTGAGCATTTTATAACTTGAGATCATTTTTTTCTTGATCAGGCCAAGAACTTTTCAACACCCCTCATATGTATGTATGTATAGATAGATATACTTGCACAACTAATATTTATCATATATAGGTACTTTTGAATTATACAAATTTTTAATGAGACTACCTAACTTCATTTAGATTTGGTATTTTTAAAACGCGCACACACACACACACACACACACATACACACATAGATAGATAGATAGATATACTTGCAAAGCAAATATTCATAGTACATAGGTATGTTTGAATTATGCAAATTTTTAATGAAACTATCCACCTTCTTTTTGACTTGGTATTTTTAAAAGCACACAGACACACACACACACACTCATAGATAGATAAATTTACAAAACAAATATTTATAATACATAAGCACTTTTGAATTATGCAAATTTTACCTAACTCCACTTAGGTTTGGTATTTGTTCTGTAGCATATATATATATATATATATATATATATATATATATATATATGTATATATGAGAGAGAGGTGGGGAGTGCATGTATAATCTTGTAGATCCTTTCAACATTTCCCTGAAGAATACAATGGAAGCTCTTTTTTTTTTAAAAAGTCATAGATTTTGTGTTTACCTTTAAGTAAATACTCTTGTCTGAAGTTTATCTTCTCTAAACAGATTTATCAATAAAAGGTTATTTTTAGCTTTGGTTTTCAGTTTTATCTGTAGATGACTAAAATACTTGTCTAAGTTTTTATCTTCCTGATTTCTGTCTGAAATTGAATTTTTACCAGACAAGTTAAACTTCAGCTGACAGGTTGTTTAAATGTACCTCTGTGTATTTTAAGTTCAAGCAAATATCTAATATTAATTTTTTTTTCATAAAATTATATTTTAGTCTCTTTAATTTACAAATTTATATGTTAATATTAGAAGATTCATTGAAAAATACATTTTGGATTATTTTTTATTTTCAATGTTGCTCTTTTTAAAATTAGCTTTATTTGTAAAATATATTGGTTGGAACATAAGTAAGAAAGCACTTTTGTTTTATGTAATATTACTGACTGCCCTTTTACTTCTGCTCCATATTTTCATGTAGCATTTTTTATTTAGAGTTTAAAATACCTATTATTTATGTGATTTATTATTAATGTTATCATTTATGTATAGTATAGCAATGTTTGTCAATGGCTCCTAGTCATGTTGGTGTGTTAAGAACACAGTCTAAGTTGACAAATTTTTTTTTAATCATTTAAATAAACAGTAGAAATAAAGATGGAAAGTAAGTGAAGAGAGAATTAGTTGAAGGAAAAAGAAACTAAAAAAAAAAAGAATCAAGAACAAAAATTGAGAAAACTGGAGATAAGAAAATTATGGAGAAGAAAGAAGAAAAAATTGTAAAATAAGAGAGGGAGAAAAATTTTAAGTAGTGTCATCTATCTAGTTATTACTAGTGAAAAAATTGTGGATATATTTGAATTTTTATGAGATGATCTATTTTAGAAAAGAAACTAAATAGCATATCTATTGTATGTTGAGAAATCCCTTGCTTTATTATAAGAATGTAATTTCTCATTACACCATTGTGAGACTATATTGCAAGATTGATAAATACACATTGTATCTTATATGTTGGGATTTACATTATATTTGATATATAGGGAAATATATAAGGAGATTCACATTGTATTTTAGGGTTGAGTTTCATTGCCATTTACTATGCTTACGTAAGCACTTAGGCCAATATTATAAGCACTCACTAAGAATTGAACTCATCAACCATGGGCAGCTAACCTAGCTTGCTAACAATTAAACCAAGGAGGCCTCTACATTGTAGTTTATGTGTAAGAAGATTCGCAAATTTTATATTTAGGGAAATTCACATTGTAATTTATATATAAGGAAATATAAAGATATTTACATTGTATTTTGTATATAAAGAGATTCACTTTGTATTTTATATATAAGGAAAATTCACTTATATAAGGTTCACTTAGTATTTAATATGTAAGAAGAATTTACATTGTATTTCATATGTAAGCAAATATAAGGATACTTACATTGTATTCTATAGGTAAGTCAATAAAAGGATATTTACATTGTATTTTATTGGTAAGTCAATAAAAGGATATTTACATTGTATTCTATAGGTAAGTCAATATAAGGATATTTGCATTGTATTTCATATGTAAGCAGTTAAAAACCGGCTCATTGGTCTAGTGGGTAGAGTGTTCGACAATGGTTCGGGAGACTTTGGTTCAGTCCCAGGTCGCATCATACCAAAGACTTTAAAAACGGTACTTGATACTTCCTTGCTTAACACTCAGCAATATAAGGTATGTATCAAGGGTAAAGTGGAGCAATCCAGGGAAAGGAGTAATGCCCTCTCCTACACTTCAGTATTGCAGCTATTGAAAAGAGAGCCTTCAGGTCGTCCTCGACTACGGTCGCCAACTTTACTTTACTTTATAGGTAAGTCAATATAAGGATATTTACATTGTATTTTATATATAAGGAAAATTCACTTATATGAGAAGAGTCTCTTTGTATTTAATATGCAAGGAAAATTTACATTGTATTTTATATGTAAGTCAATATAAGGATATTTACCTTGTATTCTATAGGTAAGAAAACTTTACATTGCATGTTATATCCAAGGAAATTTACATTATATTCTATATGTAAGGAAATTTATATATTTTATATGTAAAGAGATTCACATTGTATTTTATATATGAAGAGATATTTATACAGATTATAACTACATCATTTTTGAAAAAAACAGATTGACACATTTTAATTCTACGTATGCTTTTAAAAGTAAGTTGATTATTTTTTAAAATGCTCTGTACTTTAGTTGAGATTGAAAATCTTGCCCAAGGTTTGATCATGTTCACTGGATTTGTATGCTAAAGGCCAGATCTCATTTTGTTATGTCGATGTAAGTGAAAATTTACAAAATGTAAGATTTAGTGATTTTTTTTTGTCTTTGTCTTTTAAATAGAGTTATTTCCTGCCCCTGTCTTTAAAATTGATTATTGTTCTATAATACTTGAGACAATAAAAGTTGGAAGGAGGGATAAAAAAAAAGGCAAAGCTATTGATAAAATCTTTTAAAATTATTTCTTCCTTTTTTTGTAACATTTTACTGGAAGCAATAGATAAATAATTCTCACTGCAACAATTTTATAATTACTCAATAACTAAGACCATTGTGTGTAATTTTTCTCTACAAACTGTGTATGTCTACACTTGTATGTTAGCTTAACAAAGGTTTAATCTTACATGTAATTTGTGAATATTCATGTGTGTGCTGGTAAATGTATTTATATGGACATGTATAACTGTGCGTGTGTATGTTTACAAATGTATTTGTGCATGTATGTCTATCTTTATGTATGAATGTTTACATGTTTTTATAAATGTAATTGCAAATGTGTATATATACCTGTAAGTGTGTATATTTTTTGTATGTGTCAGTTACTGTTAAAATTTGATTTGTGTTCAAGTATATATATGTGTATGTAAGCATGTAGGTTTTTGCTTTTTTTATGTATGTCTATTTTTGAATATAGTAGTTATCATTATGAAGATTTTTCATTGAACAGAAGATTGTAATGCAACATATCACTGTTAATTCTATTCATCCTTTATATATGTAAATAACAAAGAACAGATGGAATTATTTATAATATCCTGCTTTTATCTCAAATGTAGAAAATATAAAAAGGTGTATTTTTCATTTATTTATTTTATCGATATTATCTTCTTTTTTAAGTTCTACAATGAATTCTGTGGGAATGTTATCTATCTTTACTATTTTCCAGAAATGTCTTCTTTTTTTAATTTTTTTGTTACTTCTTTTAAAAAAAAAAAAAAAAAAAAAAAAAAGGTAAGAATGTTTCTCAACGTAAATTTTCTCACATTCTTGTCATATTTAAATTGATTCTTGTAACATGAGAAGTATGTTCTATGTTGTTCATTATTTCAGTTTCACTAGATTTTATAAGGCAGATGAATTGTAGCTCTTCAATTGTGAGAGTATGTAAATTATGCTGTTTTGATTTTGTTCAGGATTGCTTTATCCCTAACTTGAAAATATGTTGGACAGGTTTTAGTATAAAAAAAATTTAGTAGGTGTTTTCTTAATATTTTATTTGATATTTTCATGTAATTAGTTTTTCACTTTGATTATTAAAATGAACTGGTATTGTAAAAGATTAGAAAATTATGTTACAGTGAGATTGTTATAGAGTTTATGAATGATACAAAATTATTTGTTTAAAAATACAATTAGACAGAATATTTCAAAATCTTACCTTAAAATCTACACAAGTACCAAACCTTTTCTCTGTTCAACCTTTTTATGTATTATCTATTTTTAATTTAGCTAGTACAAGACAAAATTATCTTAATTATAAAAACTTGTTTTGCAGGGTATTTAAAAAAAAAAATTATATCATTTGAGATATAGTGGATGTTTCAGAAAAATTTATATCATTTTGTAATCAAATAACTTGACCAATTTTCATTAAAATGATCTCAAATTTTAACAGCATGTGTACAAAAAACCCAAAATTCTATGTTTAATGTTTAAATGCATTTTCTTTTCCAGTGAATGGGTTTTCCATACATGAAAAGAAAAAATGTAACACATTAAATTTTGAGTTATTTCTATGCATATTGTTATAATTTGCAATCATTTGAATGAGAATTGGTCAAATTATTAGATTATAAAATGATATCAATATTTCTGAAACACCATATATTTTTGGTGTTAAACTTGAGAGATTTTTTGTACTATTATAAAAAAATCTTTGGACAATATATCTAATGAATAAAAGGACACAAAGTTCTATGATTGATAATGTAAATAAGTTAAATAAAATGTAGTCTCATGAAAATAAAAGCAGAAATTTACTATTTCAGTATTATTTTTAAAATACTGTTAAATTAAGCAAATTTTTAGATTTAAGCAAAGTATAAGTATAAAAAAAAAACTATCTTAAAAAATGATACTGACCTACAATAAAGAATTTTATCAATCAAATGTCAAGTTTTTAATGATTTTCTAAAGTTTATAACTCTTTAAAATTTTTACTAATTATTTTTTTGACATGTGATAAATCTTTCATTAACTTTTAGTACAGACTTTATCTAGTAACATGAACTCAGTTTTTGGTTTTATTTTATGGTAATTTTTTTCCAGACTTAACCATGTGACTTTTTTATATTTGCTTGTGACTATATATTATGACTATTTTTGTTTGTTTTTGATTTTTTGTTTTATTTTGTTTTTGTTTTTTAACAATATGTGACTGGATTTTTCTTGACATATGACAATATTTCTTACTAACATTTTTTTGTCCTTACAAAGAGTTACACCCCACCCCCCTCAACTCCTTTGTACTGTCCTCCCGACCTGCACCTTGCTGTGCCTGTCTTTCACCCTCTCTAGTAGTTTTGCTTTGTTTCTCCAACCCTTGTTTTTCAGTCAACAATTAACATCATCAAATCCTAAATACCAACAGAAGAAGAAAGAAATTTAGACATTTTGTCTGAATTTCTGAGATGAGAAATAATTATCATTATCATTATTATTATCAAATGTACTTGGACTAGTATTCTCATTTTGTTTTTTATAGTTACATTGTTTGGTCCATTATCTGGTTGAAACATGGTAACTAAAACAACCAAGATGTGAACATTAGTCCGAGTTCATTAAATAATAAACAAAAATTTGGAACTGATAAATTCATTTTTTAAATTCTCTTCAAAAAAAAAATTTTTTTTTAATTCTGAAATGAAAAATATAATTTATTTTTGAATGTAAAAAAAATAAATAAAAATAAAGAAATTAATCATATTCAAAAAAAAAAATTACTGTTAAAGCAAAAAAAAAAAGTTTTAGAAAATTATTATACAATCAAAGCATGTCCAACTTAAGATGAAGAAATAAAAAAAAAAAACTTACCCATTTAAAAAAGAAACACAAAAAAAGGGCAAAAATCTATTAAAGAAATTTATAAAAACCAAAAGAAATAAGTAAGAGTTTGGTGTCAGCAGTTCTTGTTAAAACAAAGTTTGCCCTTTTTTGAACTGCTACTGTTTGCCTTACTCCCTTTCGTTATGACTGGACCTGCCTGATTCAACCATTTTTCCACTTCCCTCATCATTTTAAAATCAACTTTATCAGATGTCTTTATCCACTAGACTACTAACTCTCCATCCTTGCTCTCCTTCCCAAAAAGAAAAGCAATTCCCGCCCACCCCCAAAGCGACCAACAACCCTTCCCACCCTTACTAAAACTCTGAATCCAACTCACGATACTGCCTTGTCGGATAAGACAGTTCTCAGCTCAGACAGACGATGCTAACATTATTATTGCTTATGTTCCTCCCCCAGATTTGCCCAAGATGCTGCACATGCCCAATCGCCTCTACTGGGCTCTCGGACATCAGCAGTCCTTGGTCTGCAACATCGATGCCAACCCTCCCGTGGTCGATACGTTCTGGACCAAGAATGGTCACAAACTACACTTTACCTCCAACCGACTGCGCCTGCTGGCCAACGGGACAGTGGTCGTGTCCCATGTAGAGAACACGGATGCGGGCAGCTACAGCTGTCGGCCTGTCAGCTCACTAGGCAGTGGTCCTTCCTCGCCGCTTGTTCAGATTATTGTCAGAGGTGGGTATTCACAGATTAGTAGCCTATCCCTTCATTAAAAGCAATATCCCTAACAGAAAACTATACTCTGCTGCTCTCTTCTACTCTCTCTCTATCTCTCTCTCTTTCTTTCTCTCTCTCTCTCTCTGCATCCAATCTGGAGTATATGCACCCCCTATGGGTTTATATATATCCAGAACAAGAAGAAAAGGGAAGTTGAAGAATAAAACTAAGTGAGGTCTAAAACGTCGAAGCAGCAACCCTAACAAATGTTCTAAATTGGCTTAAAACTGGCTGTAAAAAACTTTGTTCACTTGAGAGCAATTTCAGCTCATAGGTCAGAAGCATGCCACAAAATATTTGAAAATAACATATATATATATATATATATATATATATATATATATATATATATATATCAGTAAGTTTATATTTAAATATTGAGCTTCTTGGTAAAATCACATTAGAGGAAAATATTGACATATGAAGAGCAATAAGAAAAGAAAAATTCTATTTCATTTTGTGATTTCAGTGAGTTTTCTTATTAATATGCCAGCATAACCTTTCAATTAAGAAAGTGAATCTGTTTCAGTAGATCAAATAAAGTATTTTAGAAAGAGCCATATCTTGAGTTATCAAGTAATAGCTTTGTAACACAAGCATATATGAATGCTTTATTTATCCATATATGTGATATATATGAAGATGAAATGCAATAAGCAAGTATTGGTATAAAAATGAAAAAGTGCTGACTTACATTATGGAACTTAATTTAACAATCATAGTAATAAAAGTAATCATTTTTCTTTTAGTTTATAAATATATTCACTGTTAGAGGTATATCTATAGTTATATATTATGTAGAGTATATTGCAAAATTGATTCAAGAATTGAAATTTTATAATATTAATGACACTTCTGATAATACTAATTCATATCATATATAGATCATTCATAGATACTATGCAATTATGTTTGAATAATGACTAATTCCATGGAGCTTAATTCATTATGGCATTTGAATCAATATTTACTTTATATAAATATATGCATAAAAAATCTATGAAAGACCATTTTATAACAACTGATATTAAGCAAATACTTATAGATATTACAGACAATGTTTGAATTGTAAAAAAAATACTATAAAATATTGATGTAACTGTTTGTTGTGTCATAAACATGAAAAAATTGATGTTTAAATTATCATATTATAAACACTAGAAGGAAAAACCTAAATACGTGTTTCTTTAAAATCAAAAGCAATAACATCTTTATCCTGAAAAGTGACAAATGATGGAAATTTTGGAAAAAAAAACTTTTCGGTGTTTTTTTTAAATAAAAACTCTACAAGAAAAATAACTGTTAAAATATATCTTATTTAAACTATATATGTGTACATAAAGGTATGCATCATTTAATTTGTGTATTTACAATATTGCAAAATTGTAATTCAGCACTTTAAATATTCTAAGAATTAGTATTGTTAAAAGAATAATACTAATTTAATGTGATATTTACAGTTCATTAGCTAATTGCTATCTTGATAGGGGTTTAAATTTTGCTCATAGAGTAGTTCCACATAGTTCATTTCATTGTAATCTTTGAATCAATGTTTTTTTTTCTTTAATATTAAAGACAGCTAAGCTGCAATTTATCTGATAATTTACCTAACTTTCCTGCTTTTCCACTCCAAGTGCCAATCAACTGAAGTTATTTTAAATAATGAATGTTTTTAAATGTAATTCAAATCAACAAGATAATGATGAATGTGTTCACTAAGCAAAATTAAAGTCAGACTTTAATCTTAACTAAACTTTGCTTTAATCAAAGAGCTCTTAAAACAATCCAATTATCTCCCCCTTTTTTTTTACTATCTTTTCATTGCTTGTGCTCTGTTGCATCTGAGTGCAAAAGCTTTGGAACTACTTTCCCAAGCTCTATTAAAAAAAAACAACTTTACTAAGATTGGGTACATTGTATTGCCTCCTTGATTTTCTGATTATTTAAATGCAATAATTTTGGTCTGACTCTGATGTAGCCATTTCATTTTATTGTTTTTTATATTATCCAATTATTTTTGGCACCTATTGAAGACCCCAAAGCAATTAAGCTTTATTTCTAAGGGGTGTGGGTCTCCTGATTTGGCTTTTAAAGAATTGATAATCTTTGCATTTATCTTTAATCAGGCAGATCATTATCAAATAGAAACTGCCAAATGTGAAACTGCTACAGGCATAAAATATTTAACTTGTTTTAATGCTTTAAATCCATAAGCCCAGTATATTAGGCTGAGTGCTATTTTGCTATACATCATAAACCCAATATTTTCAGCTCAAGGAGATCCCATTGAGTATATTGAGGGAGTCTCCATTGTGTTGTAGTTAACATGCTAGACTACAACATCATAAGTGATTTCAAACTCCTGTCATGTTGTTCTTCTACATGAATAGCTTTGGCAATAAATAACTCATGAAGGTTGATATACCATTAAAAACAAAGAAACCAAACCAACTAATACCCCTGTTGTCTTTACTTACAATCATCTAAAATGTTAGGGGGTGGTCAAAGACAAAATTTATCAATATCTTCACAGAAAAATGTACTCAATTAATAGTTACATCTATATATTGTGTATATTATGGTTGTAATAGTTTTTATTAAAATTAGGATCCTTAAATTTTACTATTTTCATATATGCCATTTTGATCACATGACTGTTAGATTTAGTCCAAGTTTAAGTAGGGATACCATAAACTAGAGCTATTGATTACCTTAATCAAGCTTGATCGTGCTTGTATTTTAAGGGATACTTTATTGAGGGGGAACAAAATTAGAATTGAACCTCTGGACCTGAACTATCAATATTGTTAAATAGTTACTTAGTTGATATATTATGTATATCCAAATTTCTCTTGAGAATGCCAATAAGAAAGATATATAGTGTGAGGGAAGAAAAAGTAAATGAAGAAGAGGATTAAAAGGTTCAGTGAGAAAAGAATCAAAGTTGTGTCAATTATATAAACTCCTGATGATAAGTAAAAGCATTTCTATGAATGGATATAATATTTGATGCTATTAATGACTTATACCACATCTTTCTCAAGAACTGCTCTTGATTTGTGTGACTAGAGTTTGGTTTATTTTAAGGTTTTCACTATGATAAGTAACAGGATCAACATTGTATGGGAATTCTGGGAAACTGCCTGTAACTTTGTGAGTCTAGGTGTCCTGAAAAAAAAAAAGTTTAAATTAGAAGAAAAAACTTTTTTTTAATATAAATGAAATACAGAAAAGTTAAGCCCTTCAAGAGAAGTGTGAACTTACCTTATAAAGTACTCTTCCATCCAACCCCACCCACAAAAAGCAAAAGTCCAAAAAGATGCAAAACAAGAATTACAAAAAGAAACAAGAAACAAATTAAATAACACCAAAGCAATAAACTTCAGTCATTTGTATAGTATTTCTAAATAAGTTTTAACATTTAAGTCTAACCTACTAAATTACTAGACATCATCAGGAAGAAAATCAAAGATTTGAGGAACTAAGATCAGAAAAAATTAGATTAAAATATTTTCTCAAACAAGACTATAGAATTAGTTTAATGATGATTTTATAAAATAATTTTTACTCTTTTGTCTGAAAAAATGCACATGAATATTGTTTATATTTATTATTTTTCAAATGTTATTGGATTTTTTGCATATACAAACAAAAGAAGACATAATCCTTGATTTGGTTATCTCAAAAGAAGGCTCAATTTTAAATCTATTTCTTCTGAAATAATCTGGAATTTCATTATAATACAGTATTAGTAAATAGAGTTGGTATTAAAGATATGAACTTTACTTCTCCTCATATGGAAATTGAAAATAGTTCCAGGCTATAAAAATACATCAAAAGTAAATCCATAAATGATGAGGAAATAGAAATCAAATGCCACAAATTTTCCAACTGCAAACAATTTTATATATTGATTGCCAGAAAAAAAATCTGGGGCCTGAGCACATTGCTTTGCCAAGAGGATCCTGACATTTTTGAAATAGTTCTAAGTGGGAGGAGTCTTCATGGTCTGGTGGCTAACGTGCTGGACTGCAACACCATAGTATGTAAGTTCAAACTCCAGTCACACTATTGCATTCACTTTTGTACTAATACCCTTTGGAATGGTATTAACTCCCTTATTCTCCTAGTTATGGGTTGAATAGTACTACTAATGCCCTTCTACAAGAATGGCTTTAGCATTAAATGAAGAAACCAAACTTAAGTAATAGTATTTGTGTGACAGTATACCACAAGCCACTACAATATCTGTTGAAAGTAGAATAGGTACAATAGTAAAATAGAGTATTTGACAAGAAGGGATAATACCTCTTGTCAAGAATACAAAAGCAGTTAAAGCTGGAATCAGTTGAATTAGAACCAGGGGTAGATGATAGGGCTTATCAGGTTCAGGTGATAAATTCACATTGGTTAAAGGATTGTTCTGCATTGGACAGTAAAGGGGAAGAAGATGCAGAGGTCATATGTGACCAGATAGGTGAGAATCAGAAGTATAGTGAAATAGCTATATTTAGAGAAAAAATACAGCAATCAGATATACAAATTTTTATATCACTTAATGATACCAATAACCTTTATCACTATATCTTTTTTCTCAACTACTGATCTTTATTCTTGACTAAGATCAGATTGAGTCTTAAGTTTCCACTATGTTATGTAATTGTATTTATGCAAATGGGCATATGATTTATTTGTGATAATGGCTTATATTATGATAATGTCTGTCTAGATAAAATCTTTTATGAAAGTAATAGTTTCTTTTTTAAAAATTTATTGCAACAACTGAATAATGACTGAAATTTTATATAACTCTCTAGTAATGCCAGTGGGCATATTGATACATTATTTAAATTTTAATTTCCTTTCTAAAAATTTCTTTTTAGTCATCTGTCACTTTTAAATTATATTTCACATAGTGAAAAAATGGCTTATTGCTTATTTTAGCTTATATAATAAAATTATTTTTATCTTATTACTGAAGCAAGCATAAAATAAATTTGAAATTAGCAGATACTGATTAGCTTTCTGTGTAATATAATTCACTTTATTTGTATTTCATAAAGTAATTACCACCTCTGTCTCACAATAGTTATATTTGCATATGAATTTTATACTCAAAATGGAACAACTATTTTGGGACAGAATTCACATTAGTTTATGGAATATAATGATTATTATTTCTAATCACCTGAATTTCTGATTTTTTTTTTAACACTCCTCAGTAAAATTATAAAATCAACATTGATTTTTTTCTCTATACATTTCCTTTTAAACTAATTAAAAAAAAGAACATTCTGAAAAATATTTTCTTTAGAAGCAGCATTAATGAATTATTCAAAGATCATTGAAATGTGAAAGCTTTTAGGTTTGCCTTTTAAAATGGTAAATGTTATCCATCTTGAATGAAGTATTTGAACAAAATAAATGGAAGTGTATTCCAACACACTTCACTTTTGTTCAAAGCAATCAATAAGGAATAATTTTATATTTTAGAATTTGTATAAGTCTATAATGGGAATAATTCTTCAGCATTAAAATATTTCTATAATTT
>OY757928.1:33060929-33088429 GCA_963585895.1 Sepioteuthis lessoniana | reverse complement strand
TTGCAATACAACATTTGTCAGGAGTAAATGCACTTTTAAGAAGTGATGGTAGTTATCCGTGTGAAACACTATATGTTAGGTAAGCAAAATGTTGCTTTGTTAAATGTATATGTATGCATATGCACAAACTAACCACACACACATGAGGATTGGTCTAAAAGTTCTAAGCCTGACCCAAGAAAAAGAACATAGGTGCAACATACTATTACTTCTTATTTAACTAGAAACCTGAATTTTTCTAGTTTGATCAAATGTGGCATTGTGTTGCTACAACAAAAATACTTTGCTTTCTGTGTCAGGCTTAGAATATTTTGAACAACCTTCATATATGTAAATATATATTTAATGTCTGTACAGCCCATGTGCGGTTTGGATACATTATTTTTTCTATTTAAATTCTAAGTGAAAGTTTTAAATTTACATATAAATTTCCCGTACTAAATGTTACAATTATTATGTGACAGAGGTCGAAAAGCATAGAACATCTGTCCTGTAATAATTGTTACATTTGCAAGTAAATTTCCTTCCTCAGATGTAAAAACTATTATGGGACATTGGTATTCTCATTATTGCCACTGTCCTATAATCTAAGGATTTCTTTTTCAATTTTTCACTAATTTCTCTGAGAGAAAAAAGAAACCAAATATATATTGTTCAGGAACTTATATATTACAAAGAAAGATTAAACAAAGTCAGGTGGTATTCTTTGACAAATGTGTGAATTCCAAATAAGACCCATGTTTATATTTTATGTTTTTTCTTGCAGTTAATCTAAACTTTAGAATTGTACAGTAAATCTCTAATCCTATGGAAAAAAAATGGATTCATCTTTCTGTGAAAATTTCAAGTAAACAGTTGCCTAATTTCCATATCTAAATGGAACTAAATCATTTTGAACAAAATTCTTCTTTCTTTCTCTCTCCTTTTTTTTATATAAGATTTACAAGTAACTTTAAGAAAATATTAAGGGAGAAAACTTTCTTATCTAAATTTTGTTAACTGGAGTTTTAATCATTGAATGTGATTTCTTCAAACAGATTTGCTCATTTTCATTTATTTTAGTACTGTATATTGCAGCCTTCCTCTGGTATCTGTTGAATTCTGGAATTTTGTCAGATCTTGTTCCCTGAGAACATGCACATCTCCTAGAATATCCATTTTTTGTTTCTTTATTCTTTGGACAGCCTCTTGTTGAACCTTGCACTGGCCTTGAGATTCTACCCAAATGACCTGAGAGATGTGGGCATGTACAAAGTTCAGTAGGAGGTCTCAAGACCAGTGCTTGAGTCAGGAAGAGATAAATAGACATGACATGTATGAGAGGAGGTATGTATGCTCTCCACAGAACAAGAATCATCAACATTCCAAAACAAAAGAGAGATACAAGGCCAAAATATGAAAAAACAAACAACAAAGATGACAATATTAGTCTAAATAAACCATATACAATGATATTCAAAGAATTAACCTATTGGTTACATATTTTAACTGAAACTTATCTTTATTGCTTATTCATCATTAGCTGAGACTGCATATCATATTTCTCCCGTATCTTCAATTGAAAAAATATATAGAGAGAGAGTGAACTTAAAAGTTAATTATTCTAAAATAAGTAACCATGATGATGAATTAATCAGATGATAGATATTTTGTATCTAATTGAATTGTTACAATCATGTACATCCATATATACAGTGAGTTATAAATAAACACAAAGAATCACCTGTGAGATATAAGTTGGTAAACAGCATTTTCAGTTATATATGGTATTTAGCATCTCAACTACATTAAATATGCATACAAATAATCAACTCAAAACTACAATTACTTTAATAATTATATCTAAAGGATTTCTCAAGCATTTATTGCATAACAAGAAAACTGTAAACTTAGAAAGATGGATACCTTCTGAGCATAAATAAGTTAGCAGTTAATATTTCTATACAATATAAAAAGTAATTATCTAATAAGATAATATTTTAAGTAGAATATAAGATATAGAACAGGATAAAAACTCATGACTCTGACTTTCAGACTTTTGATCCATTATTGTCTTAGTATTCAATTGTATATATACATGTACCTGTGTGTCTGTATGTCTATTTGAAGATAAATTTAATAGTTAAAAATTGATAATATTGGTAATGACTACAAATTGATAAACTGTGATAATTGGATTGTTTCAATCATGTATATCCATATATAAAGTGTAATTCAAATAAACACAAACACCTGTAAAATATAATTTCGCAAACAGCTATCAAGTGTAGATTAGTCGTTTCCAACCTGAGTTCATATAAACACAAAGGATTTGTATTAGGTAGTTTACCACTTAACAAACCTACAATTTGTACTCCTCTGTTTGGAATAAATGAGATCATCTCATTCTCCATAAATACTGGGTGATACAGCTAGCAGGGGAAGGAAAAGAAAAGAAAGACTGGTGATAACAGTTCAGTGATGGAACAAAATTTATTTTTCTTAACCCAACCAACAAGGCAAATGAAAATAGACACCAAAGTGAAAACACAATTCTTTGCAAAAATTATTTCAGTGTTCCCCTTTTGAATTTTGATTGAGTTTATCAGCAAAGCTTTTGACTGAAGCTTGATTGAAATGATTCATATTAATTAGAATATGTTAATATTACATAAAACCTTTTAGTTTTGACCGAAATTTTGTAAACAATGTCAAACTATTTCAGCAATTTGATAAAACAACCATAAATGCGTAGAAGCCTTTAAATCTACAAACTTTTCTTATTTGATTGAAATGAGATCAGATTCTTCATGAAATTTTGAATAACTTTAATCTATTATTTTTCATGAAAAGGTATATTTCTGTAGAAGTGCTTCCACAGGAAAAAAAAAAAGAAGAAATTTGTCATTGGCCACATTGCCTAGAACTGTTCAGTAAAAGTTCTTTCACATAGAAAAAGAAATTGGCATTGGTACATTGCCAAGAATTGTTCAGTAAAAGTTCTTTAAAAAAAAAAGAAGGAATTTGTCATTGGCCACATTGCCGAGAACCATTCAATATATATATATATATATATATCTTTTTGTAGGCTTATTTCATTTAAGATAATAGACAAGGATTTGATGTTGATTTTTTTTTTACTAGTCTTTTAATGACGGTAAGCAAGATGTTGTAATTGTGGCTGAAAGCAGTTTAAATGTCCAAGTAACATCGGAGACTGGATCATTTTTAAACAGTCCTCATCTAAAGTTGCATCATCTCACTCACCAACATGAAAAAGGCCAAAAAAAAACACTACATAAAATCCTTTCGTCATCTGTAATAGAATATGCTTACAATATATATATATATATATATATATATATATATATATATATATATATATAAAATCAAGTTTAAGGATTCTTAATAACATTTAAGATTTGTATCATGAACAAAAGGTTGGTGACTACCAGTCTAAGCTCTATCTTGAGCCATTAAAAGTATTTTCTATCTTGACTACATTGAATATGCATCCAAAGGTACCAGTTTTTCTAACTTTATAGGATGTCAAAGCAAAATATGGAATAATTTTTAAAACATTTTTTTTTTAGTCTGATTAGTCCAGTTTTTGAAAAAATACAATAAATTCAAATTTTCATGATTAGCTCTATTATCCCAGCACTTTTTAATTAAAATTCAGCTCAATATGAAAGAGCAAAAAATCAAACAACAAAGAACCTATGATTTTCTTAACACTGAAACCAAGCCAAAAGAATTTCTTAAATAATTGGAATTTCTTTATTGCCTCCATCAAGCCCAGGCCTTAATCTCTTGATAATGCTATATGGGGCATTTTAGAAAACAAATCAAATGCAACTTCCCATCCAAATATTGGTTCACTTAAGACTGCTATAGGGGAGGAATGGAATAAAATGTCTGAAGAATTTATTTTGAAGCCATGTTGATACAATAATTGAAAAAAATGGTGGCCATATTGAGTAAATTTACTGTTTTTTGTCAGTCTTTCTATTTTGTTGTTTATTTTTTAAAATAAAATTAATCTTGTTTTATAATAGAAATGTTTATTATTATACTAGAATATTCCTAATTTTGCTTCCACGCCCTGTAAATCTAATAGGAAATAACCATATTAACAGGATGTCTTCATTGCAATACTGTGATTGGTTATATGTCAGACATAATTTTGTGGCTATATACATAGTGAATTTACATAGAGCATCTGAGGCCAAGGTTATAAACCTCAGTTTTTAAATCACACATTCAACTGCAATTATTTATGTGCATAAATAATCAACTTAAAAAAAAAATTTTATAAGAATTATATCTGAAGGTTTTTTTTAATCACATATATCACATGAAAATAACATTGTAAACTTTACATAACTGAAATTTAAAAAGATAAGTAACTTCTGAACATACATAGTATTTAAGATATTTCTCTCTGATATGAAAAATAATTATCTAATTATTTCATCATTTTATTTCAAAAGTTTTTATATTTATTCTTAGATTTTATTTATAAAGTTTGGAATGAGATCCATTGTAATATGAAGGAAAAAGACTGTTTAGAAAATCAGATTGACATGTTTTCATGTCTAGTATCATCAGAAAGAAAGTAAGTTTATTACTAAAGATGGGGCTACATATAAAGGAAGAAGGGTGTAATATTTAATGTAAAGCATATGGAAGTTTAATTTTTTTTAACTGTATCAGTCAATTATATTGGTATACAAAAAAACATTGACTATAAAAAATGAATAAAATTAACCAATACAGTTAACAAAAAAAACTGAGCACACACAAACACACACATATATATATATATATATATATATATATATTAAAGAAAAATAGAAATATATCCAATGGTATATAAATATAAGAATTACATTTTATATATATATATATATATATAATCAAACTCAGCAGCATTGAAACTCTGTGATCAAAATAAAATTACAACACTGCTATAATCAAAAATAGAATTGCACATAGGCACACACACACATATATATATATATATATGTATATATATTTTGTTTAAAAAACAAGAAATTTTGAAATAGTATTACTTATATATATATATATATATATATATATATATACACACACACACACACACTCATATATATAAGGGATGTTCTCATTTTTGTACTGCTACTTATATTTTGGGCTACAGAGTTTCAGTGCAGGATTTGATCATCAATAATACCTAATGATGTATGTGTAATATTCTTCAAGAACTAATAAAATCCTAGTAATTAGTCATATCAGTTAATTTTATTCTTTCTTTTTCTTTTGTTTATGTTTGGTATATGAAAGGACATAAACAGTAAAGAATGAATAAAATTGACAATACTGTTAACAAAACAAAGAAAATTATTTTATCAAGCTTTTTTCCCATATAATGTAAATTCATTTTTGGTAATAAATTCAATTGCATTTTGATGCTGCTTCACCATTAACAAAACATGTCAATCTGATTTTCTAAACTTATGTTTTTTTTTTAACTCTTTAGCTAACTCTCTCTCTCAACCCATAGTTGCTGCAGTCTACTTCACTTGATGGTTACCTGATCAAAATTTTTATTTAAAACTAAACAAAAATTTAAATCGCTATCCATTTTCATCAGTAAATTTATTCGTATTCTAAAGGTGCTAGACCATTAGCAAAACATAGTAAACTGATTTTCCATAAAAGATAAGTTTTAAAATATTTCCAACATTTTAGTTTACATTACTGTATGTGCCTTTTATGAGAGAGAGAAAAAGAAATGTCTGTCGGTGGGTGTAACATTTATTAGCCTCACATGACTATGAATTTACCCCCAGATTTGTGTGCAGTTCTAGCAGTGTTGTATAGAAGACCAGCAGTTGCTTCTACAGCAGGTCTCCCCTCTCAATACCACCAATGTCATAGATCAAGCACTGACAACATATATATGTATATATAATTATCAAGTTGTTAGGAAGTAATTTCTTGGACTAATTTTTAGATATCATGTGATAAATAATGACACAATTGTTGATAAAAAGAAATATTTAATAAACTAATAGATCTGATGCATTTGAATCCAGCTTTGATTGGATATCATATGAAATTAGGTGGTGCTTGTGATATCATGATTATTGTTGTATGAAATGGACTCGACGAACCAAGTTCAAATCTTGGGCAAGGCTGTTTGCATTTCACATAGCACTAATACCCTTCAGAAAGGTATGCATTCAATTATTATTCCTCTGCTTAAGAGTAGTTGGGCAGACTAAGCTTTTTACCCTTGGTATGTCAACCAATTTTGGTCAAGGAAAATGGGACCATCTTCAGACACCTCTGCACATGAATATACATGCAGAGCCTGGTTAACCCACATCAGGTGAATGCCATCACACACACACATGTGAAATATACTGCACCATTTGCAATATAACAAGTAATACTTAATTGTAAATTGAAAAAAGAAAAAGATTTCTCTGCACGATATTCTATTCAGACATTCATGGAAGAATGAAGGGCTTGAAGTTATTTTGGGTTTAGGTAAAAAGGGAGTCATGATACTGTCATTTTTTTTTTTAACTACACTAAACAAACACAAATGAACAAATAAGCTTTCTAATTGTAGTTTCACTTACGAATTCAATATGTTAATTGAATTTCAGTTCCCCACGGGGAATGAATTTTGACAAAGATAAAGAGAAAATTAGTAAAGTAAAATTGAAATTTTGCAAAGAATTAAAATCTAATTTTACAAGGAGTCCATGTGGCATAATGACTTACATAGTAAATGATTTTGAACTCAGTCACACTATTATGCTCACTTTTCGAACTAATACCCTTGGGAAAGGTATAAACTCCCTTATCTCCTCCCCCACAACTATGACAAATAGTGTCACTACTGTTCTTCTACTAGGATGGCATTGGCATTAAATAACCTATGAAGATTGATATGCCATTAAATAAAGAAACCAAACCAAACCAAAAATTTCATTTTTGACTTAAATTACCTTTTAAAAAAAGCATATTTTTCTTTCTATTTTCATTTCCAAAATATTTTTTTTTCCCATTAATAGACAGAAAAAATTCATGACATATGAATCCAAATATACACAGATTTGGTTTGGTTCCTTTATTTAATGGTATATTAATCTTCTGGAGTTATTTGGTGTCAACTCCCCACTTGCTGAGGAACAGCAGTGATATTATTTAACCTATAGTTGTGGGGCTAAGGGGTTTCATGCCTTTTCCAAAGGTATTAATTGACAAATGAACATAATGGCACAACTGGTGTTTGAACTCATTTATTTTGAAGCCACAGTCTAGCACTTTTACCATTATGCTATGGGAACTCCCTTCTAAACAGATAGTTTCATTGTATATATATATATATATATATATTGTCATCCACAGACAGACCTGTTTCATTCTATTAGAACTCTTCAGTGTGTGTATATATATATATACTGTAAATCTGTTTAAAAGAAAACCTCAAAGTTTTGAAAATAACTTAAGAAATCTGAAAAGCTAGTGGTGCATCTATTAAAGTACTGCATTAGAAAAATATTTTGGATAATGATATCCAACCATTTTGTTAAGAAAATATGACTGTAAAAACACTGAAAATCAACTTGAAAATCAATTATGATCAACAATTTGATTTTCAGCTTTCAGTATTTGTTGAAAATAAATTATTTCCAACAATTTGATTTTCAGTTTTCTACAATCATATCTCTTTAACCGTGTGTGTGTGTGTGTGTGTGTGTGTGTGTGTGTGTGTGTGTGTGTGTGTGTAAACTTACACATCAGTAAATCTAGATACTTTCTGTGCATCTATATCTTTATATCTTTCTACACATTGATAATTATTTTATGTAAAGACACATATATATGTGGTGATATCAGCAACATAAACACATTATATATATATATATATATATATATATATATATATATATATATACTCACCTGATCATCTGTGTCATGAAATTCTGCGTTGTGGAACAGGAATATTTTATTCTTTAATATTGTTATGTCCGCTCTACTTTGTTGAGCACCAATTTATTTCTTCCTGTTACAACCATTTTAGTTTTGAAAATAATATATATATATATATATATATATATATATATTTTAAAATGAATAGGTCAGCAAATGATTTTGAATGTGGTACTTTAGGTTTTATTTCATATAATTATGCTCTACACATACGTGTTTCAGACTTTGTCTTCTTCAGGCGACTAATAATGGTTAGGGCAGTCTCCTGAAGAAGACAATAAAGTCTGAAACACATGTAGAGCATAATTATATGAAGTAAAACCTAAGATACCACTCTGAATTTTATTTGCAGACCTATTTGCTTTTCTCTTGTTGGACCAGCAAAAAGAAAAGAATTAACATCTATATATATATATATATATATATATATATATATATATATATATATAAGAAATAAGCTATGAAGACCAATTTGGTGAAGTGTTTATTGATTTATTATGACATTTCACTCTGTATGAGCTTCATCAGAAAATGATTCAGAAATTTATTTCTAACTTTAGGAAAAGTGATGTAGAATGTTACAACTATCTATGAGGTTATCATGTCAATGTAATTGGGAATGTATCATTACCATAACAACTTCATTGACATTTGTAGCAAAAAGTACTCAATGCTTTTTGAGCAGAGCTGGTTTTAAACTTAAAACCTCAGACTTTACAAAATATAACCCTGCAGTACTCACATTTGGTATATGTGTATAGAGTGGAAGAAAAGTCACCAATTTAAAAATTCACTCTTTCAAATTTAAAAAAAAAAAATTAAAGAATTTTTTTTTTAAGTTATGTTTATTTTGACTCTTTGAAATTACCTTGAATTTCCTGAGAAATATGATATTCCCCAAATAAAATAAATTGTAGATAAATAAAAATTTTTTTTTTTTTTTTAATGTTAAGTGACTTTTGTTCCACACTGTATGTGTGTTTATATATATATATATATGTGTGTGTGTGTGTGAGTTAGAGTGCATCATTAAGTCTATAGCCATAAGTCAAATTTAATCTGAAATTTTCAGTGGGTAATGATTTATATGATTAATATTTAACACTGAATTGAGTGTATTGAAAAAATATATATTTACCAGGTAAAATAAATGCACTTTTCAATTTTAGGTTTCAGACTTTGTGATGTAATACTCACATGCATGCATATATATATATTCATATATATACGCATTGAACCACGTTAATTAACATAGTTTATTACAGTTCAAAATTAAGTGTCCATCATACAAAAAACATTTCCTAGGCTTCTCAACTAGAGTTGAATTTGTCTCAATTAGCTTTTGGATGCATCCTTTTTGCTTCCTAACCTGCTTAGGCTCAGGCATTCACTTTGAGCTTCTCTTTTGCTTAATCTTGGCTCAAGCTAAGCTAAAATACAATCTTGTGAACCCTATCTTTATCTATCTATCTGTCTATCTTTCTTTCTTTCTTTCTTTCCTTCTCTGAGCTTTTGTTTGACTTTGCTTCTACTAACCTCACTCTAATACAGGATTAACTCTAGGATAGTTAAGTTCTTCATTGACTTGAGCTCGGTTCTTGTTGATTAGTAAAAAAGTGCTGGATACTTAGTTTGTTGAAAAACTAAAGCTTCAGCATTTTTTACCTTTCTCGAAAATTGAACCTGGTTCATATAGTGACTTATAAAGAGATATATACTAAATGTACTTAACTGATCCTTATAAATAGTTGTTTCAAAGAAAATGATATATCAAGATTTTTAATAATTTGAATTGGAATTTATAGCTAGTTAGCTAATCCTATATACAGGCAACAACATATTATTTAAGCTGGCTTTGAATAATCTCTGGGTTTAACAGGATGTGGTTCTTACACTTAATATCTTGATACGTATATAAATATATGGATTATATATGTATATGTATATATGTATTTAAGCAGATCAGCTCACTTCCTGTCAGCAATTTTGGGACATCTTTCTGTCTGCAAATAAATTTCTTTGGCGTTGTCTTTTTTTCAAACTTTGAATATTACTTGCCCCTGCAGTAGCTATGGTGGTAAAATACGCATTCTCTGAAGGCATACTTCCTATATGCAAACTGCTTGCCCTTGCTTACATCCCGCAAGGTGGTGTTTTCCACACTTACATTTCCTTGTTGTTTTTCTCTAACCAAATGCTTTCATTTCATGATTATTTAATGTCATTCAACTGACATGGATTTTCTATGCCATTGTTCACCTTTGTGCTTTATTTAAAACATCTGAGTCAACAGCTTGGATAAGTTTCTTTTTTTTTTTCTTTTTTTTTCTTTTTTCTTTTTCCTTTTTTTTTATTACTTAAAAAGATTCTTGGTATAGATCTTCTTTAAATAAATTACTAAAAAAAAGAAGTGTAATTTATTTATAGAATAAATGCTGCCATGTAAAAATTTTTTTTTTTAGCATTATATATTAAAAAAAGAATTAATTTCTGAGGTTTTCATTTTTTAATATTTGTAGCTGAGATTTTGCACTGCTTAAGATATAAATTATAGCTAACTTAAATTCTGATATAAAAAAATATCTTATTAACTTCACTGATTCAAGAAATATCTTCAGTTGATATTGAATAAAAATAATGTTAAAGTTTTTTTTTTCTTCTACTTAAAAATAACCTAGACAAATCAACTCTATAATTTGTTTTTATTAGAAAAATGTAGAAAAATGATTTTGTCTGTATGAGTATGCCAGTGTTTTTCTGTCTACTTTTTTCTCAAATTAGGATCATTATTGTTAACCATGCTTTTTGTTGTGGAAATTGTTCAGGCTGATCTTCCCAAGGATTGAACTCACCATCCTTGGCTAGCAAATGTCATTGAATCACTCTGTCCAACCTACTGGTTAGAAGGAGACTTAAATTTTTTCATAAAATCCATGACTAGTTTGTTCACAGAAAAGTTAATTCACTTGCCTCTTGAATCCATGTTGGACAACTTCAGCAACTATTATCATTATTAATTTTAACTTGTATTTTCTTTTTTGATTTCTTTTGTCACTTTGTATTTCAATTCACATGACTCATTAGTTTACATTTGTAAAGATCAACACACAAAAAAAAATGATTGGTAAGCTCTCAAGGAGATTTGAACTTGACTTTTATTTTCTCTGGGGTAGCTTGATTAAATGCACTTGGTGTGCTACCTACTAATTAAAGGGTTTATGAGTTTGAACCTCACTGAGTGCTTATCATTTATTATTTCCAATCTGTGTTGTTCCATAGAGTGACAAGCTGAGTGAGTTGCTCTAAAAAGCATCTAAGAATTAAAGAAACCCCTGTGGCATTGTAGCAAACAAGTTGGACTGTGACATTGTCATTAATGAGTTTGAACTTCCATCTTGCAAATACATTCACTTTTGGACTAATACCCTTGGGAAAAGTATGAAACCCATTCTGCTCTAGCTATGGCTTTAATAATATCATTTCTGTTCTTCTATAAGGATAGCTTTGGTACTAAATAACCTATGAAGGTTGATATGCCATTAAACAAAGAAGCTAAAACCGAAGTTAAAATAATGATAATGATATTTTACAGTGCTTTATTTAAAAATAAAAATGATATTGGATTAGGAAATATAGAATATTTTAGAACTGAACCTTTTCATGAAAAATTTAGTAGATTTTAACCTGAAAGAAAAAACAAAAAAAAAAGCAGCAATGTTTCATTTACATTTCAAGTGTCTCTTTGTCTTGTGTTATCTCATATATGCATTGATTCAATTCAAAACGGTTTTTATCTTTTCAAAGAAAAGTGTTCACTTTTTCCAAAGTGATTTAAGAAATCCATCACCTGTCATAAACCAAAGAAAAACTTTTCTAGCATCCACAGAAATCCAAAATGCTTCTGGACTCAGGTATTCTAGGATTAAGCCAAACAAATACTGTCATCTTTGTTGTTTTCATCTGAACTGTTTTGACTGATGGGGTCCATGATTATTTTTGTGCATTACACCTTGGTAATCTTCTCAGGACTTTGAAGTGAGTTCTTTACTTGAATTCACTCAACGAGTTTTTACTGATTTCAATTCCTTCAAGCCAGTGAGCAGACTTGGCTTTCATTTTAGAGAGAGACTTACATAAAAACCACATACATTGATATTTTATTACAATGCATTGTTATTAATAAGAGGTGAGAAATCTGAATATTTTGTGGGGAAGTACTTGAGTATCTGTAAAAACTGTATCTCATCATTGTAGAAATATATCTGCTAATAGTTTTTCTTTACACTCTCAAAAAAAGGGGAAAAAAATAAAGCGCAGTCTAAAAGACTATGACAGATGTAATATAAGGAAGCAATTGTAACAAGTGTTTTTAATGCCCATCCATCTTTGTTGCAATCATACTAATACTTTTCCTCAAAAGAAGAGAAGAATCAAAGAAAATTGGGGTGGGAAAAATTGTAATTTCTAACACATTGTTGCTTCGTACTTCTCTCGTCTTTCTTCACAACCATTTCAAAATATAAGTTTGTCTACACAATTTAGTTAATTTTTTTCCTTCAATCTTTCATCTAATATCACTTTATTTCTGTCTATATTATATTACAATTACCAAAGCTTCTGTATACACAGATTGATCCACAGGCGACCAATGAATTTTAATTGACATTTCAGTCACAATCACTTTGTTGATTTTCTCTTTCTTTCTTTCTCCCCACCTCCTTTTGTACTACTCCATCAAAAAATGAGTCTTTGAATTGAAAAACGACAATGAAAGGTTTCAGATTCATCTGTTTTCATTTGTTTCTTTGTTATTGGCTCAAAGCACAATTATCAAACACTCTGTTAAGAATGACAGCTGAATGTTGTTCAGCACTTGATTGTTAAATAAAAAAAAGTTTACTTTTCTTTTTTTGAGAAAGAAAGAAAATTATGATCTAAATTAGTTAATTTTACATTATAAGAAAGAAAAAAGTTTATCTTTCATTGACAACAGTAGAAATCCCCCCCCACTGAAAATAAGAATTAATTTAACCAAAAAAAAAAAAAAAGACCAGAAGACCTCATGTGTACACATACAATTTTTGCATTATTATATTCTTCTAGCTCTTACTTACCAAGCCCTGCACTATCCAAAGGGTTCCATGAGGATGGCCCAAAATATGTTAGAAAAAAACAAAATTCAATGCAAATAAAGTTACTGTGGCCACAATGCTGGGACTAGATATGCCACATATGAGAGGGGATGTGTATACTCTCCACAGAACAAGAATCATCAACATTCCAAAACGAAAGAGAGATACAAGGCCAAAATATGAAAAAACAAACAACAAAGATGACAATATTAGTCTAAATAAACCATATACAATGATATTCAAAGAATTAACCTATTGGTTACATATTTTAACTGAAACTTATCTTTATTGCTTATTCATCATTAGCTGAGACTGCATATCATATTTCTCCCATATCTTCAATTGAAAAAATATATAGAGAGAGAGTGAACTTAAAAGTTAATTATTCTAAAATAAGTAACCATGATTATGAATTAATCAGATGATAGATATTTTGTATCTAATTGAATTGTTACAATCATGTACATCCATATATACAGTGAGTTATAAATAAACACAAAGAATCACCTGTGAGATATAAGTTGGCAAACAGCATTTTCAGTTATATATGGTATTTAGCATCTCAACTACATTAAATATGCATACAAATAATCAACTTAAAACTACAATTACTTTAATAATTATATCTAAAGGATTTCTTAAGCATTTATTGCATAACAAGAAAACTATAAACTTTAAATAACTGAAAATTTAGGAAGATGGATACCTTCTGAGCATAAATAAGTTTGCAGTTAATATTTCTATTCAATATAAAAAGTAATTATCTAATAAGATAATATTTTAAGTAGAATATAAGATATAGAGCAGGATAAAAACTCATGACTGACTTTCACACTTTTGATCCTTTGTTGTCTTAGTATTCAATACATCTGATGTCAAACATATTGAATTGATATTTATATGGTATAAGAATAATTCCATAATTATATATATATATATATATATAATGTAAAAACATGAAAAAAAAAGTGGAAAGGTAAATAAACCAAAACACAGACAACGAATTCAATTAATATTTCGTCTTTATTTATCCAAAGACTTCATCTGATAAAATCTTTGGGTAAATAAAGACAAAATATTAATTGAATCCATTGTCCATGTTTTGGTTTATCCATTTTTCTACTTATTTTTCCCATTTTGTTGGATTCTTCCAATGTATGCAAATAAAATTTATTTTAGAGAGTATCTAAAATATTTTATAATAAATGGCTCTCAAGTGCCTGTTATCAGAGAAATAAAAAGACAAATTATATCTCTCTTTTATATTGATATAGTATCCATTAATTTTGCAAAAACTTGGATCTGTTTGAGCACAAGCTTCAGCTGTGCTGTATAGAAGACAAACAGTTGTCAGTGTGGCAGATCTTTTTTTTCTCTCTCTCTCTCTCTCTCTCTCTCTCTCTCTGTTATTGATGTTGCTCTTGCAAAGAGCACAAGCCAATACATCTAGGTCCCAATGTTATCACATGAGTTGTTAGGATTAATTTCAAGCCTACTTGGTATGCCTCACCATTTTACCTGTAGTTCTGTTATGTAAATATTTTGAGTATGAGGCACTTGTGGTGCAATGGTTAATGTTAATGAAATCCTGGACAAAGTGTTTTTATTTCTCCTTTGCACTAATACTCTTTAGAAAGGTATGAATCCAGCTATTCTTCATTCAGTTAAGAGTAAATAGTAGGAAAGATTGAGCTTTTCAACCTTGGTATGGCAACTGGTCTAGGAGAAGAAAAACTCTGAATTCAAAACCTTTTAAGCTTCACTTGAAAATTGATCTTGTGTCACATCTTGCTCATGTAGAGGGGTTGGGTAAATATATATACTATTATTAAAATATTAAGGAATATAACTATCTTTGTGAATAATTTTATTGATTCTTTAAAATTATCTTTTAGGAAATTAAATTTTTGAGAAGTTGGAACTTTATATAGATCTCTAATAGTAAATAACACTTGTATGTTATTCAGTATTAGCTTCAAATGACTATAGATATGTGAGGTCTTAATCATAAAAAAAACTCTGCAACAAATGTTTTTTAGCTTTGAAAGCAGCATTTTAAATTTTTTTAATAATTAATAAATTCACATTCTAATCTAAGAAGATATCTTTCAAAATGATGTCCCTAACATGAGATATTGTCATAGAAAGAAAATTGGTTTATTTGATTTTATCCTCCTAGAAGAGAGGGACAAAAGGTAGTTCAACAGACTTCCTGTGGTTTTGTGGCTAGCATGCTGGAGTGCAACATCAGAGCAAGCAAATTCAAACTACAATCATGCTATTACCTTACTTTTGGACTAATACCATTGTGAAAGGTATGAATTCCCTTATCACCCTTGCTATGGATTAAATTGTACCAATACTGTTCTTCTACAAGGACGTCTTTGGCATTAAATAACCCATGAAGGTTGAGATGCCATTAAAGAAACCAAACCAAACAAAACTAAACCAAAGACAGTTCAACATCTCATTTTTTCTTACAACAGCAACACTCTGGTCTCATTCTTATTCTTCACAATATAGTACCCATGTCCTTGATAATGACCAATGATGGGTGAAAGAACATGGACTTGGATTATAACATTTGAGACTGGACAATTTTTGAAACTGCCTTTATTTACTGTTGCAGCACCTCCCTCACCAACTAGATAAGACCCATAAAAAAAACTGAACAGCAAGTTTTTGTCTGTTACCTTTAATAAAATATGGTTACAAGAAAATATGCTGCCTAAGTAGACACTCTCTCTTTCTTTTTCTCTCTCTCTCTCTCTCTCTCTCTCTCTATATATATATATATATATATATATATAGAAAGAGAGAGATATAAGTAGATAGATGGCTAATTTATAAATATTTATTTAAATATAAATGATTCAAGAATCTTTTTATATATTTTCCAGAGCAAAATAAGGTAAATATTCTCATTTAAAAAAAATAAAAAACTTTTCAGTTTCTTTGTTGTAGATAATCAGTCTCATTACTTTCTAGACTTACTCAGTGTAAACAAGTTTTTATGTCCCTACTGAATATTGCCATGATAATGCAGCCTTGTAATTTCCTTACAATTATTTCTTGTTCCCAAAAACCAAAACTTAGCTATTTGGGGAATTGTTGAGGACATGCAACAGGTTGTGATGAACCAACTAAAGCAGGGGGTGTCTTCATAGTATAATGGTTAAAGCGATGGACTGTGGAATCATAGTAAGTGAGTTTGAATTCCAGTCTTTTATGTTTACCTTTGGAAAAATAGCCATGGGAAAGGTATAAACCCCATTAATCCCCTCCCCCAGCAATGAATTAAATAGTACCACTACTGTTATTCTTGAATGATGGCTTTGGCATTAAATAACCCATGAAGGTTGATATGCCATTAAACAAAGAAACAAAACCAACAAAAGCAGTGTCTGTTGAAGATTTCCAACACAGTTTCACAGATTGGAAACAATATCTTTGTCAGTATTGCACTTTCTAAGAGAACAATTTTGAAAGGGATAAAGTTGATTTAGAATTTAGTTGGTAATAATTTTTTCTTTTACACATTCATTACTTCCTAGAATACTTTGTACACCTAGGACTCATTGATTTCTCACCAAGTTATTGAAAAATATAATCTTAAGAATAATATAGATCTCCAGGGAAATGCTTGTAAGTAATTTGATCTTCAAAGGCTTACTTTTATCTAGATTCTCATACTGCCTGTAAACTACTGTATTTATTATTTTGAGGGAGATAAAGTTGATTTGTAGCCTAAGTTGATCATAGAACTTTTGTATGCATTCAGTTTCATTACTTTCTTGACAGACTTCCTGAGTAAAACAGTTTGTGAGAGGACATTTCATTGAACTCCCAAAAGTTGAGAATTGCAGCTATGAGTAACCGAACTGTCAAGGTCTACTTTCAACAGGCTCTCAAAAAATATATCAACTGACAATATTGCATTAAGAGACCTGATTTTGTAGAAATTCAGTGCTTTACTTTCAAATACATGAAGTGTCAATGTATCACTTTCTGTGATTCTGATAACAGTTAAAAGAAAAAAAAAAGTATGTTGCAATCTAATGTAAAGAATTCAAGGCTATATAAAGACCTAGCAGCTATGCGAGTGAAACCTTTGAATGGAGGCAAGCATGTTGTGACCTAAATTACTTTTAACCTCTTCATCATGATCAAATCCCACAAACGGCACAGATTTCCCTGACTCTTTCTCTCTCTATCCATCCCTACCATCCATCACTCTCAGCAAGTCTTTCAAACTACATCCTGTGTCTGCACAAAGTTGATGTAAATAAGTTCTTCCTGGTCAGCCAATACTCGTGTAGAATAATAATAATAATAATAACAATAATAATACTTACAGGCCTAGGGGTCCCAACTAGCGTCCAGTTGGCAGACAAAAATAAAACAGTCTGTAATTCAGTATATTCAGTGCAAAACTACTCAACTAAAAGCTGGTGTGTATATATATATATATATATATATATATATATATATATATATATATATATATATATATACTCTATTTGTTCTCCATCCCACCACCGGACAAGTACTGCACGAGGCCTTTTTTGAAAGTGGGTCCAGATGCAGGATGCAGCCCACATACGTCCGGCAAAATCCAAAAATACCTTCGGCCCCATTGGCATTCCCCCTATGGGGGCACCTCAGACACCAGGAGACAAAACAGCAAAAAATTGGTAAAACAATATATGTAAAACAGTATATATATATATATATATATATATATATATATATATATACACATTATTATTCCCACACATCAACCAATTGTAATCCAGGAAATTGACTTGCCCATGTGTGCATGATGGAATGCTCCATGTCATAAATAACTCTACTTCTTCAGAGCTCATCCTGAAATTGACTCAGCTTGATATGCAACTGATTGCTGATTTTGATCCCACTACCAGAAGAATCCCACTTATGAGTTCAAACCTTCAATTATTTTGATTTTTAGCAAGATACTAATTAGTATTATCCAATAATTAGCAACTATACTTATTACTTGGAATCAATTGTTGTCACTATAATTATTTGTGTATAGCACACATCCCTAACTTTGAAAGAAATTTTGGAATTTATGCACTGACTTTTTAGACTTTGTAGCAACTAAATTTAACATTTGTTCAACTTTTTATCAGTACATACTGACTAAAAATAAGAATTTATATTGTTTACATCATTTCTTAAAACACAAAATTCACTCGGTATTTGGGATAAATGCATAAGCATATTCAAACAAAAATGCAACAAGCTTGCATTGAAAATAAGTTCACATTAAGAGAAACAAAATCATAAACAAATGGCCTAAAATAGATTAGTTTGGACTATTAATATAACTTACTTTTAGTTATCTCATTACATATATGGTGAGTCATGTGATCAGAAAATAAGTTACTAAGCACAGTGGCAGTCATTTGGAACATGCCCTGTAAAAATGCATCCTTTGAGCTAGAGACATGAAATCAATTTTTTTTTAATTTCAGGACATGTAATCTTTTTTGAGTTTCTTATCTCAGTAATAAATGATTTTATTAATGGGTTGTATCTATTTTGAGACAGTTTTGAATGATTTTGTCTCCAAATAAGTAGTGACGCAAAATATTTTTTCCTTTCTTGTCCAAGGCATTGTGATCAATGATTAATAGTTGTTATAGTATTGAGTTATTTGCAGTCACATGGGTCCTATGTATATTGAGACATCCTGTATAATACTCATCCCTAACCTTTGGACAGAAAAATATTGTTTTATGCACAAATAATTACAGAATTTGTTATTGACCAGATAATAGAGAAAATGTAACTAATTAAATCAGACATGAGCCACCTCTTTCAAGAAGCAGACCATATGAAACATGACTTATCGTCAGGCAGGCCACACTACTAAAAAATTCAAGGTGATTTTACATTGAAGATACTGCAAATATTTTCACTACAGAAGACCATATGCTTAAGCATCTGCCTTAGAAATAGGGAAAAGTTCTTTTTTTCCCTTTGGTAAAGATATCTTTTCTATTGTAGTCTTGAATGGGCCATTCAGAAAGCACTATGGACCACATAAGTCCTGCAGGCCTCAATTTGCCCATGACTCGTTTAAATCAATCAGAAAGTAAATGTAAACTTTATTAAAAATACTCAACTGCAAAATATAAAAATACTTAAGAAAAAAAAATAATGAAACCCTGAGAAACAGTAATTTTGATAATATTCAAAAGTTTTATCACACAATTTTAACCATTTTTATTGTGTTAACTCTCTCACAAATTATTTGTCTTTATTTCACAAAATACTTACTGTGATAAAATTTTAAAACAACTTGAAAACTTTTGTACTGATTCTTCAGTTGCCTTAGGAAAGACTCAAACAATAATTCCTGAAAAATATATTTGATATTATAATTTCATGTTCTCTTTCCATATTAAAATGATGCATTTCAGAAACTAGCAAAAAGATATTTTTAAAGAATTTCCACAGGCCTTTAATTTGATAACAATAAGTGTCATAAAAAGAAGTATTAAAAAAAAATGCCCACTGAACTGTAGTATCCAATGATATTCTTAAATCACCGCAATCTATTTTTTCAATAAATCTCCATACACTTGACAATAAAAAGCCATATCATTATTTTCCCCTCTCCGAGACAATTTTTTGTGTACAATAAATAGCCTGTGGCATAAAAATGCAATATTTTAATATATTAGGGGATAGTTCTTTCTAGGTCTGGTAAGTAATCAAATGTTTGGCATGCCAATTCATCCAACAAATATTTTGAGCAATCAGATCCTGCATCATTATATTCTTTAATATCAAATTTCAGTTATTGAATTTAAAGAAATAATAATTGATTCCTTGTAATGGTATAGTTGCTAATTATTGAATATCACAAATATGCCTCTTGCTGAAAATGTTGTCAGTAATTGTAAGTAAATGTAATTTAGGCCAGTACATACTTGCTTCCAGTCAAAGATTCTAGTTGCATGGCTTCCAGGCCTTTATTTGCTGTAGCCTGGATAAGATTTCAAAGCTTCATTCTTAAATACTTTTAATATATTTAATAACAGTGATATAGAAGTTTAATTTTGTAAGTCAGAAACATCAGGTTGTTGCATAAATTGAACAGCATTATATATTTAGACTGCTGTATCTTATATTTTCACCTTATATGTTCAACTCTTTGGTGAATGCAAATTCTGTTATCTGTTGTCATTCTTTCCACCCTGCATAGATTAAAATCATTCATGGATAAATTTTAATTTAGCTAATGTAACTCCAACAATTAATGAAGTGCTTGCTATTTGTATAAGAAAATTAAAATTTCAAAGAGTCTTGTGTGGAGGAGCCAAGATTCATTACTTTCAGGCTTCATATACGCAGAAATATTAGCCGGAATCTATATTCCTGATAGCACATTGAAGTCATCATATGGTGTAAGATTTAGAAATGCATAAGCTGATGATGGGTTCCGTTAGAAATAGCAGTCAAGTGGAACACTTCTAAAAACGGCTTGCTTGTAATGCATTCAGATAAAAAAAATATGAAAATGTGATTTAATGGAAGATGCTGCACAAGTCTACACGGAGGCAAGGCAGATGACTCATTTATGACAGCAAGAATACAGGAAAAAAATTGTCTCAACACTGTTGTGATTATGATGTATGGAAGCAGCAAGGTGCAAGAAAAATCTAAATCATTTTAGATGATTTATTCAACTTAGCTACTTTTATGATGTATGGGAGCAGCAAACTGCAAAATTTAAATCTGAACAGATTATTTATTTCACTTAGGGACTGTTGTGATTATGATGTACAGAAGCAATAAAGTGGAAAAAAATTATTTTTTGTAAATACCTGATGTATATATATTCTAGTAGCTGGAAATTATGTGATTTTTTAAAAAGTCACAATTAGATGAAACACTCAAATAGCTTAATGCAAATTATAGCAGATATGGGAATTTAAACTCTTAAAAAATTATTTATATATCCTATTTACCAACCCCTCCACTCGGGCAGGATATGACACAAAGCCAATTTTTAAGTGGAGTTTAACAGGTTTGAATTCAGAGTTTTCCTTCTCCTAGGCTAGTTGCCTCACCAAGGCTGAAGAACCCAGTCTGTCCTCCTATTTACCCATAGCTGGAGGGAGAATAATTGAATTCATACCTTTCCCAAGGGTTTTAGTGCTATGTGAAATGCAATCAGTCTCGTCCAGGATTTGAACTCGTGTCGCCATGTGCATTTCCTACAACGATAACCATTACACCACGGGCAAAATATTTATAAATATTCATCAAGTAGATCAAGTTAGGGACTATTCCTTACTGCAAGTACCATATAATCCAGTACAACCTGTCATATGTTATTCGGAGAAGATATGGGCACTGTTAAGTCTCCACCATCTTCCATTCCTATGGGAGAATACTCAATATGGTACACTCATGACCTAATAAGGCTACAAAAAACATCTATCCATTCAAATTAAAATAATAGTTGTACAAGAAGATAGAAGAAAAAGAACTCATTTGCCTTTTAGCTGACTATTGATTAAAATCAAAGGAAAGTAAAAAGCTGGAGAAAAAACTGTAAAACATGAAGGTGACAGTGATACCAGTTATAATCAGAGAGCTTGAAACAATCCTTAAGAGGGATGTGGAGATTCAAGGAAAATTGAAAATCAACATCACTAAGATCTGCTCAAATACTGAGAAGAGTCCTAAAGAGCTGAAGAGACTCTGACTCCAATGAAAGACCATCAGCTAGTACAAATGTGAAGACTCGTAGTAGTAGTAGTAATAATAATAATAATAAAAGCAACAAATGGAACTTTGAGGCATAAACCAAGCACTCAATCCAGGCCAGAAGACAAGACCAAGTTTTAATTAATTTGAAGAAAAAAAAACTTGTCAACATGTGGATTTTGCCATTCCAACAGACCAAAATTGAAAGCAAAGGAAAGCAAAAACTGGAGAAAAACTTAAATCTTATTAGAGAGCTGAAGAAATTATGGAACATTAAGTTGACAGTGATAGCAGTCAGAGCCCTTGGAAGAGTCCCAAAGAACTTGGGAAAGAGACTAGAAAGAACTGGAGATCAGTGAAAGAATTGATACAATCCAGACCACAGTACTACTGAGATCAGCAAGGGATGCCTCTGGTGGTGTAATGGTTGGCAAGCTAGACTAGAAAACCTACATGACTGAGTTTGAGTCTCATTGGGTGCCCCATTCATATGACCTTGAGCCACATCTAAGCAAAAAGCTTAGTAAATTACTACTGAGATCAGTAAGACTACTTAAAAGTGTCCTGGAGAGCTAAAGTGACTTGCTGTCACTTTCTCTTCAGTGAAAGCCACCAGCTGACAACCAGCATGAAAACTCGTATAGAGAATTATAATGATAGTGGTGGTGACATAGTAAAATGATTAAAAACCATGAACAAAAATTTGCTTTCTCATAAGTATGGAAGTGCAATCAAATCAAAATATTTATTAAAGAATAATATAAAATAAATATTAAGATCTTGAAAGTGAAAAATTGTGACGCCTTAAAACTACTGTTATACCTATAATAATTAAATTAATAATTAAAGACCTAGGTAGGGTTTAAAAAAAAGTACAGTCAAGAAGATTAACAAGATCTCTAGTAGCCCCTGTTTACAAGAAATTAAATAAATTATACAAAGTGGAAGTGCACATCTACTTATGAGAATGTTATTAATGTAAAGAAAATATAAACAATGTACATGTTAAATATCACTTAACATCCGAATTTGTGCAAAGAGAATGCATATATTCACTATCTTGTTTCGTAAGTCTTGAGTAATATCCTGTTCAGAGATTTTACTAAACAAAAAGCAAAAGATGATGACATTCTAGGAAATAAAGATGTCAAATTCCCTGGGAATTTGAGAGAATAATTGGTTGCCCAATCCCAGCCAGAAGATCAGACCCAGTTGTAGTCAACAAATAGAAACTAACATGTTGACTTTACTGTCCTGGCAGATCACAGAATACAAATAAAGTAATGTGAAAAAAAAATGAATAAATGCCTGGATCTTGCCAGAGAGCTGAAAAAGTTGTGGAAGATAAGGGTGATTGTGATACCAATTATAGTTGGAACCCAAAGAACACTCCTGAAGAACCTGGGAAAGAGACTGGGGGAAATTGAAATCTCAGAAAATACTGAGACTGGACCACAACACTGCTGAAATGAGCTAGAATACTGAGAAGAGTCTAGGAGAGCTAAGCATATTTGCTGTCACTTGGACCTCAGTGAAGACTATTACTGGTATGGAAAACTTGCAGAGTAAATGATAATGATAATTATAATAACTAGAGACCTAAGGAGACTTGCTGTGACTCAGACTCCAGTGACAAACCACCAGTTAATACTGGTGTGAAAAACTCTCAAGGAATAATATAATGATGAATTAAGGTAAAAACAGATCACTCAATTCTGGCCAGTAAGCCAAACCAAGTATTAATTAACAAAAAGAAATTATCATCTTGTGGATTTTGCTATTCCAGTCGATTATAGAGTACAAATTAAAGAAAAGAAAAAGATAGGCAAATACCTAGATCTTGCCAGAGACCTGGAGAAGTTATGGAACATAAAGAAAATGGTGATAGCAATTTCAGTTGTTACTCTTGGAACTGTCCCCATGTCCTGGAAAAGAGACTGAGTGAACTGGAGATTGCAAGAAGAATCAAGACCATCCAGATCACAGCACTGTTTGAATGAGCTAGAATACTTAGAAGAGTCCTGCTGTCACTTGGACTTCAGTGAAAAATCACCAGTTAGAATTGGTGTGAAAAACTTACAAAGAATAAATGATAATAATAAAAATAATGATAGCTGAAAAAGTAATGGAACGTGAAAGTGACAGTGATACCAATCATAGTTGGAGCTCTTGGAACATTCCCCAAGATCCTGGAAAGAAGAGTTGAAGAACTGGAGATTAGAGAAATCATTAAAACTATCCATACCACAGCACTGCTAAAATTGGTTCAGATAATTAGAAGAGCCCTGGAGACCTGAAGAAACTTCCTATCACTCAGATTCCATTGAAAGACCACAAGCTAATGCTGGTGTGAAAAAACCTGCAAGAAGTAGACCTTTCCAGAGAACTAATAAAGTTGTGGAACTTGAGGGTGATGGTAATACCAATTGTGTTCACCTAGAATATTCCCCAAAGGCCTGGAAAGGGGACTGGAAGAGTTGGAAATTGGAGGCCAAATTAAGGCCATCCAGATTACAGCATTGATGCGATTGGCCTGAATACTGAAAAGAGTCCTGGAGACTTGAGGAGATTTACTATCACTCAGTGAAAGATTATCAGTTAATGCTGGTATGAAAAACTCACAAGGAGTGTAGTAGTAGTAGTAATAATAATAATTAATCTTAGTATTTGTCAACAAAATAAATCAAGGTTTCTTTTTTTACTGCAGATACTTATAAGATAGAGTTTGTGATATTTTGTACATTATAAGTTAGTTTTTTATCTGTCATGTAAGAAAACATCTGTTAAGTAGGTTGAGAGTGAGATGTCAAATAATGAATATATATTACCAGAATTTTTATAAAATTGTCAAGAAAATAAGTAAAAAAGATTATTTAACAATATTTTAGTTTCTAATATTATGACTGCATAAATAAATAAGCTGATAAATTACTATAAAATGTTTTGAATTGAATCCAGTTTCATGCCATGAAAGACTGATTTATTCTTTTTTTTAAATAAATTTTTTTTTTTACTTATTCTTTTTTTAAATAAATTTACTGGAGACTGGCTTTACCAAGATCATGTTATGCTGTCAAGGAGCTAAACATGAACTAAAGTTTCATATTATCAAAGGCACATGTCAACATTAATCTTTAATCACTTTATTTTGAAAAAAAGACGAAGCCATTTAAAAACAAGAGTGTCTTTCAAAACATATTCATCTGATAATTTTACAAATACTCTTCATCATCTCTTAATCAGAAGAATATGACAATGATACTTTGGAAATGGAGTTATTATTTAAAGATATGTTACTGGCACTTGGTTGATTTTGTCTCATCTAATTTCATTTCGTTATTAGTTTTTTATGTCTTCTGTATAAACAATTCCTCATATTCTAAAAATCAGCTAAGCCAGCTCTTTCAGAATGTGGACAAAGTGTATATATATATATATATATATATATATATATGTGTGTGTGTGTGTGTGTGTGTTAATTCTTATATCAAGCAATGGCCTTGATTGCATATAGACATTCAGCAGTGTATATGTACATAGAGTACTTCTTATAAGAATTTAAACAAGCAGACAACTTGCTTCTGATCACCTGGTCTTAAGATATAAAAACAGCTATATTATGCAAGAAAACCTGAAGATCATTGCTATCAGCAAAATGAGATTTTTATTAGAATTAAGTTATTTTCAGAATTTAAATGCTAAATTTCTAAAAATATGTTCCTGTTTTTTTTTTTAATTGAATTCATTTATTTTCTGAATCTGAAAGCTAAATTTCTGGAAAAGGATCTTGATTTTTAATAGAATTAATTTATTTTCTGAATATGAATGCTAAATTTCTGGAATTTTTTTTTTTTTTTTTAGAATTATTTTCTAAATGCTAAATTTCTAGAAAAGGTTTTGTTTTTTTATAGAGTTAAGTTATTTTCAGAATCTGCTAAATTTCTAGAAAATGTTTTAGTTTTTTTTATTGGATTAAGTTATTTTCAGAATATGAATGCTAATTTTTTTGGAAAATGTTTTTTTTTTTTTTTTTTTTTTTAAGAGAATTAAGATATTTTGTGGTTCTGAATTGTAAATTTCTTGAAAATAATTTTTTTTATAGAATTATATCATTAAATGAAAAATAAAAAGGAAATTCTTTTTCTTTCTCCATCCTGAAATCTTGTCCACAATCCATTAAGAAGACTAAAAAGACAAGTTCACATTTTTTAAAAAATATTGCCAAACTAGAAATTTAGTTTGGATTTTCTCCTTTACTTTATCAATACCTTAATGGTCTCTACAATCTTCAGCAAAACAAAAAATATCACATTTTGTGCTGAGTCAAATATTTTGGGTGAGGAAGTCTCCATGGCACAATGGTTAAAGTGTTGAACTGCAACATCATAGTGAGTTTAAACTCCAATAATGCTATTACATTCACTTTTGGACTAATTCCAATGGGAAAGGTATGAACCTTCTTATCCTCCCTCCAGCTATGGGTTAAATAGTGCAACTAGTGTCTTTCTACAAGAATGGCTTTGGCATTAAATAACTCATGAAGGTTGATATGCCATTAAACAAAAAAAATTAAACCAAACCATTCAAATACTTCTAACCAGTTGACCAGTACTTCCTGTAAACTTTTATGACCATTATTGTATAGAAAGTCATATTCCTGTTTTTAATTCTCAAAACTAAGCAAATTATCTCTTTGTGTAAATACTTATGATCAGTCCTGTATATAGCTTCCTTCTCTCTCTTTATATATTCATTTATTTGTTTAGTGCAACTTAGCAAGACTTCCAAATAATAAATCTTCCTATAATTTCAAATGACTCCTGGAAAGTCTTAGTTGAGTGGGTGCAATATGTATCTCTGCTAAAAGTACTCAAATTCTGGATGAATTATTTTATGAAGATTGCAAGTCTCAACCAGCTGTATCTAATGGAAGGCATCTAAAGAGTGAGAGGCACCTGTTATAGTGCCGTGGTTGACAAGCTGGTCTCACAAGCAGTTGATAATAATTTTAGTGCTTACTTTACATTTTTTAAAAATGTTGTCCTAAAGCAGAATAAAACTTTATAAATACTTACAATCTTTATATTGGAAATGTTTTGGATGATTGAGCCTCTTCTTGATGACGATGACATAATATTTTGACTGATCTATTCTTCAACCCTCATCAGGTGTAAAAGAATCCAAAAGGAAAAAAATGTAGGGAATCTTACAGAAAAAAATCAAAATATTTCAACTGAATATTGATCTCTATTTTACTACCAAATAGTTCTTTCTTTCTATCACTGTGAGTTTTTTCACACCAGTTTTAATTAATACTTTTTCACTGGAATCTGAGTGACAAGTCCCCTCAGGTCTCCAGGTCTCTTCTAAGTATTCTAGCTGATCTTAACATTACTATGGTCTGAGTGGTATTTATTCTTCCTCTGATCTCCAATTCTGTCAATGTCTTTTCCAAACCTTTGGAGACTGTCCTAAGCACACCAATCACAATTGGTAACATCATCACCATCACATTCCACAGCCTTTTCATCAATATGGCAAGATCCAAATTATTATTATTATTATGATACACCTTGTGAAGTTTTCACCCCAGCATCAGCTACTGGTTTATCACTAAATTCTGAGTGGCAGCATTTGTCCAGGTCT
>OY757928.1:32915929-33055929 GCA_963585895.1 Sepioteuthis lessoniana | reverse complement strand
ATTGGATGGAAACAAGAATGGTACTATTCACAAGGCCACCACATTTGCAGACCACCTTTACCATCCGCATTCTGTACAGCGGTTGGTAATTTCTGTTTTCTTTTTTTTTTTTTCTTTCTCTCTCTCCTCATTACAGGACAGAATCCATTCTTTTACCTAAACTTAAAAAAACGAACTTATGTCTTCAGAATTATATTCAAACTGCAGAAAAAAAATCCTGACTGATATTTATTATCATTATTATTAATGGATATTGTCTTCATTATTGTCACTTGTAACAATGATGTCATTATAAAACAAACAAAAGGCCTCTTTTCTTACCCCCCACCAAATGCATTCATTTGTTGACATGTTCATGGCTCCAAGCTTCACTTCTTTCAGCTACTATTGATTCCAGAAGGTTCCAGGTAGGTAGATATTGTTGCCTGTGACTAGACTCTCTTTTACATGATTGTCAAGGTACTTAAAACCTTTGTAATTAATGGTAATTCTTCTCAGCATGTGTAATTTTCTTGTTTCATTTTTTTTTGTTTGTTATGTATTCAGCCTGAGGATCAGCTGTAATTTCTTTTGGAGGCTACAGGTTTATAAGTTTCCTATTATTAAAACTGGCATCTATGTTGATGACAAAAGGTTGAAAAAAAATGACATGTAACACAGGAAATTAAGTAGAAAAAGTGATTTTGTATATCAGTAAAAGATTGGCTGTGATATTTACTCTATTCTCAGTAAAGTAGCCTTTAGCTGTTTGCTTAACTATAGACAGAGAAAAGATATAACATTAGACAGAAAAAAATAACAAAAGAAGATTGTTTATTATTTAGTCAATTGTAACAATATATGGTCAAGGAGAAAATAGAAGTATCAAGACTGAATCTTTACTTTTTTTTTTTTTTTTACTGTAATTATTTATGTTTAAAATGCACCACTCACTTTGGACTACAAAATTCTGGAGAAAAAATTCTCATGTATAATACACACTGACTTTTTAGATTTTTTAGCAATTAAATTTATTTAATTTCTTGTTGGTTTATCTAACTAAAAATAAGAATTTATATAGATTACATGATGTTTTGAACACAAGATTTATATAATATTTAAAGCAAATGCACCGGCATATTCGCACAAAAATGCAACCATCTTGCTACAAAAAGTGTTTCACATTAAGAGAAACAAAATTATAAACAAACACACATTCCAGTGGATATTTCTCTGTGATGGTGTAAAACACATTGTTTGGACTTACGTTTAGTCATGCTGTCTTGAATATTGTGAGGCATATGGCTGGAAAAAAAGTTAATATAGTTTTCATGTATAATATACACACCTAACTTTTGGGCTAAAAAATCTGGAAAAATATTGTCTTATGCCCAAATAATTACAAGAATGTTTATATGTGAATGCTGACTCTCACCAGCTAAGCAATTTATCCAATAAAGGGATGATGTCTCGCCATCTAAACAACAGTCTTGACATCAAGTCAGTGCCTATTTAAAAAATATTGCAAAACCAGTTTCAATGTTTTGAACAACAGCTTTTGGCAAAATAGAGGATTAATCAGTTGTTTCACTCTTATATTAGTCTCATCTGCAAAACAATGTTGATTCTATTTTCTTTTTTCCTGTTCTTTATGAATAATAATCTTAAAATTAAAATCAATTAAAGCAAGAAACAATGAACAAGGTAAGTAAATTTAACTGGAAAATCAATAGTTTTGTAAAGAAATATTATCCAAACTTTGATGAATGACACATAAGAGATTTATCACTTTAACATTTTTATTTTTATTTGAATTTTTAGCTTTAACTAAGGAATAATCCTACATAATTACTTTACATCTCCAGCTTGAGAAACTTTTTAAAAAAATTAGTAAGGTTTGATTAAATGTAAATCATTTTTTTAGAAACAAATAATTTATGATTTTTTTTAAGTTTGGAAATTTAAAGTCTGTATACTTAATTACATCTTGCAACAATATGGCTTCCTGTTGATTTTATTTTATTGTTAAAACCCTCTCTTGATAAGAACTCTTCCTCTTCAAGAACAAAAAAGTAATCTATATAAATTCTTATTTTTAGTTAGATAAAAGTAATTAGATCAAACCCTCCTCCTGGGTCCAATAAGTATCCATATCAACTTTGATAGCCAAATGTTTTAGTGTAGAAATATCTACTGAGGACAGACAAACAGATTCTACTTAATTATTGATATTGATTATGCATAATTTTCTTACTCCATATCCTCTAACTTTGATCAGAGAGGTTTCAATTTGTCTGATAAAATTCTCCCTCTTGGTCTTCAGTCTTATGCACTGCCAATTTAGCTATTTCCTGCTACACAAGTTGATCAGATGCATTTTCTAGATCCTAAATTTGTTGCCTAGCAACTGTTTCAAGGAAAATTCTACTGGAATCATTCAACTGAAAATTTCTCTTAGTAAAAATTGTAGATTAAGTAAAAATCGTTTTAGAAGTTTGAATATTTAACAGGATTTTTGTTTATCTCCCTTATCTCTCTTTTATCTTCGATTTTTTTTTCCTTATTATGCTCTTCTTTTTTCACTATTATTGGGTATAAGTTTGTTGGGTTCTTTTTCTTGAACTTTGTAGTATTTTAAAGATTTTTTTTCTTTTTGAGGGGAAAAAATAGGAAGTTTTTATAATCTAGCAAAGCATATTCTTCTCCAATCAATTTTAGTTCCATGTAAATTTATTTTGAAAATTTTACATATTTGATGGCATATAAGACCCACTTTATATTCTAAAAATATTAGATTTGATCAATTTTGAAATAAAAGCACAAAAATAAATTTGTTTTGAAGTGGGGAAAAATATTTTTAAAAAAAGGGATAAAGTTCCAGTAGCATTTAATATACCATCAAGCAATTTTTTCTTAATACTTTGCTAGCTTGACTTTCAGTGCTTTTAACTGTCACCATTTTTAAGTTATGTCACCAATTTAAAGCAATTATTTTATTATAAATTACTTTAATTTCTTTAATTGTACAGGCCAATTAATTAATTGAAATGAGATTAATTTAAATGGGAAAAATTTGATTTATATCAATTTTGACTAACATCTCCACCCCAGAAACCAATTAGTGACTTATATCTAAGTACCATCCAATTACCTGCTGAAATAATGAGTGGTTTGGTTTGGTTTGACTGCATGTCAGCTCTTGTTGGGTTATTTCATTCTGAAGTCAGCCATTTATTATTTTGCAATTATTCATTTTTAAATAACAATTCCTATATATTAATAATCATTTGTGAGCAAATAGAAGTAGACAGTTGAAAGTTTGCTGATCTAGTATGTATTAAGACACTACATAGGGCATTTCCTCTACAGGTTCTGACTAGAAATAACTTGTTCTTTGGGATCTTGAGTAAAAATAACTTGTTCTTCAGGGTCTTGAGTAGAAATAACTTCTACTGGGTCTTGATTAGAAATAACTTGTTCTACAGGGTCTTGATTAGAAATAACTTGTTCTACAGGATCTTGATTAGAAATAACTTGTTCTACAGGATCTTGATTAGAAATAACTTGTTCTACAGGGTCTTGAGTAGAAATAACTTGTTCTACAGGGTCTTGAGTTGAAATAACTTGTTTTACTGGGTCTTGAGTAGAAATAACTTCTTCTTCAAGTAGAAATAACTTCTACAGGGTCATCAGTAGAAATAACTTGTTCTACAGGGTCATCAGTAGAAATGAATTGTTCTTCAAGGTCTTGAATAGAAATAACTTGTTCTTCAAGGTCTTGAATAGAAATAACTTCTTCTACAGGGTCTTGATTAGAAATAACTTGTTCTACAGGATCTTTGGTAGAAATAACTTGTTCTTCAGAATCTTGAGTAGAAATAACTTGTTCTACTGGGTAATATGTTGAAATAACTTGTTTTACGGGTTTTTGAGTAGAAATAACTTGTTCAACATGATCTTGATTAGAAATAACTTCTACAGGATATTGATTAGAAATAACTTGTTTTACTGGGTCTTGAGTAGAAATAACTTCTTCTACAGGGTTTTGACTAGAAATAACAGTCTAGCTAGTATAACAGAAGCTGCTAAGGAGGAAGTGGACATTAGAACCATAATGCAGTCTCCAGAAAAAGCCACAATGAATCCTTGGATAAAAAGGGTGAGCCCATGGAAAGTTGTTACTGGAAGAAGTGATCAATCCCTGCTGGGTCAACTAGGCAAAGGGGATCTGATGTTGAAAGATTAAAAAACCTTAGTTGAACTCAGAAACATCACGTATGTGTCACAGTGCATCTACAACATGTATATTTACAGAGGTGCTCGTGGTGTAATTGTTATCATCGCAGGAATTGGACACGGTGACTCGAATTCAAATCCTGGATGAGACTGATTGCATTTCACATAGCACTAATACCCTTGGGAAAGGTATGAATCCAATTATTCTCCCTCCAGCTATGGGTAAATAGTAGGACAGACTAGGTTCTTCAGCCTTGGTGAGGCAACTAGTCTAGGAGAAGGAAAACTCTGAATTCAAACCTGTCAAACTCCACTTAAAAATTGACCTTGTGTCATATCCTGCCCGAGCGGAGGGGTTGGTAAATAGGATCTACAACATGTATATTTTTTAACAATTGTTTAGATACAGTTATATGGTTTCAAGTATTCCTATCTAATCCAAATTTGCACACAGTTGCATAATTTCAAGTATTTTTGATAATTTTCAAACAGATCTATTTGGCCCATAGTTGGGATCCTAACAAGTACTACTCCAGGTCAGAGTAAACTTGAGTGTAATGGCAACACCCTCCTGTGCTCTACAATTAGAGTCTAACCATCAGATATGATTTAGTGTCACATCCAGGATACCAATCTATTAGAAGGAGGGCTTTTACCCCTCTGCAAGAGATTCAGTTGGTATATTCTAAGCCCCACAAACAGGGCAGGAAATAGATGGTGTCATTGAGCTTATATACCCAGGAATCAAATAGTAGGGCAGACTGGGTTCTTTAACCTTGGTATGGCAACCAGGCTTAGAAAAGGAAAACTATTAAGTCAAATCTGTTACATAATTGTGGCTAAGGACCACCTTTGGACATCAATCCATAAGAAACGCTATACATGAATTCTCATGTGGGGCTGGCTTGCCCAATGTCAAGTGACTGCTATCAGATACAGTCAAGTTGAGGATATAGTTTAGAATATTTTTCTTTCTTTTTCTCTTTTCACAACATCCTCACACAGTTTTTATATGCCAAATATTTGATCCTGAATTAAACTTTGAATCTCAAAATCTAACTGAATTCCTTGGCTGTTTAACATCAATCTCAGATCTTTTCCTTTACTTTTTTTTTTATTTACCAACAGCACATGTAAACAATTTCATGCATAAAATGAATATATATATATATAACCTTAACTGAACTTTAAATGTCATTATTTCCTATCAAAACCTTACAAACTTTTTTTTGTGCTACAAGTTTTGCAAATACTCATCTTCTGTCCATGGCCAAACGAGAAACAGATTTGAATTTATGCTTCACCTTTCCTTGTTGGCTGACAAACTTGCCTTTATACACAGCAAGCTACCTCAGTTAGTAATTTATCCATTAATGTCAAAATGCATTTTCATTTAAGAGACAAGATAGAAAAATAAAACTAACCTCTTCACCTCCATCTCTCTGTTAATAGCTTAACTTGTGTACAGCCATAAAAAAATCCACCATCTACCAATATTTCCTCAAGACTCTCAGCTTTTTATCTCCTCATAAAAACAGACTCTCTGGATTCTGCTAGGTACAATTAATATTTGATTTCCTTGTTTAGATTGTATTCTGTGCCAAAAGAAATAGAGGAGAAACTATGGCAGATATAAGTGCTCCGAAAGCTTTTAATAAACAAGTTTCTCTCTCTTTCTGCATTGCATTCACCACCTCTTTGGATTACCATATTTAATAGCATATAACCACCTCCTCCCATAACCATGAATTTAGTATTAAAGTATTATAGAGTTAAGATAGCTATAACTACTGGTAGCCTATATCATCTGGAGAAATATTAGTTTACAAGTTACCTCAATTGTACATGGATACTTTGTTATGGTATAATAGTTAACAAGCTTGTCTCTCAGATCAATTACTACTAAATTATGGGTTCAATCCTTACTGGGTACACCATATTTTAGGCTTGTTGCAAATGGAAGCTATGCTTCTTTTTCTTTACTTTTTTCTAGAAGGTTGGGCTAATTCTTTCAGAAAAGGACACCCTGTTTTAATTCAATGGTTATCAAGCTAGTCTCACATATCAATTACAGTTGAGTAGCAGTTTCAGTTCTCCATGTGTCCATTAGCCAAGTCAGCTGCAGCTGTAGAATATACCAACTACATCTCTGCAAAGGGGTAAGACCCCCCACACACACAATGAGTGTCCTGGACATGACACTAAACTGCATTTGATACTGAGCCTCCAGACTTGGAGCTTTGGGGAATATAGAGTATCTCTTCATTGCTGTTACTCTTAAGTGTACTTTGACCCAGAGTGGTGGTACCTTTTAGGGTCCTATCTATGGGTTAATTAGAACTATTGGTATTCACCACTGTACATTGACAAAAAAGAACTTATGTTGCAAAATGATTTATCTGATAAAATAAATGCATTTTCATTAGTCAGCTATAGATTATTTATATCAATAATAGAATTAAGAAATTGAATTCAAATTCTATTTGAGGTTCTTAAAAAAAGGCATGAATCCACTTATCTATGCACTCTGTCCAATGACCAGATATCTTGACAAAATACCTCATCACTATTAAGCCTAGTCAGCTGGGGCTGTAGAATACATCAACTGCATCTCTGTAGAAGAGTAATACCCCACCCCAATGAGTCTTTTGGATATGATTCTAAATCATGTGATATTGAGGCTCCAGTTCTCTAGCTTTAAGGAAGTGGAATACCCTTTCCTTGCTGTCATTCCCAAGTCTACTCCGCCTGGATTGGTAGTACCTGCTGGGATCCCATCTATGGGTTAAAAAGAATTATTTAATCATTTTCTACTCTTGAAACCATTTAACTGCGTGCAGACAAATGATTAATGTTAAATTCAACTATTAGTATTAAATGTGTTTAAACAATAGCAATACTGGGAAACATTTAACTGTGTGAATAACAATACTTGAAACAATTTAACAACAAATAATTAATGTTAAATTGAACTATCAATATTTCATAGCAATACTAGAAACCATTTAACTATGTGCTAACAATAGCAATACTTGAAACCATTCAACTATGTGTTAACAATAGCAATACTTGAAACCATTTAACTATGTGCTAACAATAGCAATACTTGAAACCATTTAACTGTGTGTAAAGAAATGAGCCCTGACTCATTTAAAAATTGTTGCCTACAAGCTATTTTTTTACAAATCATATATATTTAATATGTATCATCAGGATTTGTCATTAAATAACGTACATGGGTTGATATGCCATAAAACACAACCTACCAACCAACCATTATCATTACAATACCATTCGCCTTTTTTTTGTCATAAGATTCAATTGGTCATGTCTATATTTTGATCTTGATTTTTGGGTAGTATATTGAAAAGCTAAAAATAGTTTGCCAGAATTTTTCTTTTATAGAAAGGGCCTTTATGTTTTCACTCTTTGAACATGACAGATTTGGAAAAAATGCTGCTTTTTTGAGAGCAGAGTTTTTGTGAATGGATTAATTGATTTTAATAGCATGTCAACCTATCTAGGGTTATTTTATGCCTAAAGGTTAGGGAATTATATTCATTACCTGTTTATTTTTACATTTTAAGTGTCGTTTTTAAGAGTTGTTTTTTTTTGCATACAGTCCTATTGAATACAAATAATTTTTAAAGAGATCTATTTGACCCATAAATTTGACCCTAACATGTACTATCACTCTGCATCAGAGTGGATCTGGGATTAATGGCAATAAAATATCAGATTCAGTATCGATTAAGAAGCTGAGAAAAGCATTGTGGAATTTGTACAAACTAATATTTCATATTTAAAACATTCTTGTCTAAGAAAAAATAGTTTGTTTCATTTCTCTATATTCACTTGATAAAAAATTAATACTCCCTGCTACGAATTTCCACATTTTTCCTACAATATGGATGATTGCCAAGAGGTTTTTCAGCATCAATCATCAGTTGCAATGTTCTGCCAATGTTGAATTTTCACCTTCCTTGGAACATGTAGTCTTGTAACAAGTTTCTCTTTTGATGTACCTAGAAGAAGGAGAAGAAGAAATCCAGCAAGCTTTTTGATACTGCACCAAAAGGAACAATGTTTTTGCACCTCTAATAACCCTGAGGAAACCTAAAGCAAATGTAGCTCATTAGTTACAACAGTGATAAGATAAAAAGCAAAATGCCAGGTGCTACCCATCAGAAACAGAAAAGAAAGAGTAATTTCTCTTCTCTTTTACTTTTAACATTTTTCTTCTTTTTTCTCATTCTCAGTAATTAAGGCTTTGTCTTTGCAAACTATTTTCTTTTCTTTCTTTTTCTTGGAGTGCCATCAGAATGTTACAGCTGTCAAAGCATATGTGTGTTATATATTCTATACTTCCAGTAGTTGATGAATAATAGAGATGATTTTAAGAAAGGTATTAACTCCCTTATCACTCTTAGATATAGGTTAAATAACATCACAACTGTTCTTCTACAAAGATGGCTTTGGCATTAAATAATCCACAAAGGTTTATATGCCATTCAACAAAAAACCTTGTCTTATTTTTTATAGCTATCAAAATATGAGTGCAAACAAAAAAAAGGAAAACTCAACAGAAACCAATCTACATTTTCCTTTTTAAGTGGAGGAATTATATTGTGAATTGAATTACCATGACCTTAATTGAAACATTTCAAGCCATAGCAGATGCCTACTTTTGTTGGTAATATCATAGTAGTTGGTGTGCTGATACATTGTGCAGTGAATCACTCTGTGTGTAATTTGAAAGCTGCACAAATGAATAGGTAACATAGTCTTAATTTAGGAACTTGTACCTTATGCATTCAAATTGGGCCATACACCACAGAAGCAACCAAAAGCATTTACTATGTGGAAAGGAAAGGCACAGTTGATCATACTATAAAACCAGATAGTTGAAGAAATTTTTTTTTAGGTTGCAAGAACCTCAACAATTTGGCAAGGTCAGGTACCCTAAAACTGTGAAATCCAAGGCCATGTTTCAAGCAATAGAGGCAAATCCAGTATTTGGTTAGATTGGCATCTCACAGTTCGGTGTGGTTTGTCACCTTCACAATCTCAGCATTCGGCATTGCCAAATTCTGTTGAACTTTACTAAAATATTGATGTTTACAGTCTCAGTAATTGATTAGATTCAGTTGATCAGAAAAAATATCGAAAATTCTCTTGAAATGGTCCTTCCAGTGATTTTTTTAAAGAATCAATAATTTTAGGGAAAAAGTTTAAAAAAGAAAGCAACACAGATACAAAGAAATATACCCCAATTCTACACATTTCCTATTTTTTCTTTTTAATTTCTTTTCTGAATTTTCTGTTACTTTGGGCCAACCCTATTGACTGGGGCTATAAAATACACTGACTGCACCTCTGCAGAGGGGTAAAACTCTGCAACCAGTGACACTTCACTGCATCTGATAGTGAGGTTCCAGTCCTGGAGTTTGGAGTACCTTTTCATTGCCATTACTCCTTGATACATTGTGACTTGAATTGCTAATGCTTGTTAGAGTCCCATTTATGGATCAAATAGAATTATTCAATTATTTACTAAGGATTATTAGAAGTAGTTTTTAGCTGTATACAAAGTTATATATTACATAGGAAAACTTGATAGATAGAATTATTCATGTTAGATACTTGAAACATTTAACTGACTGCAAACAAAGGAGTTCTAACAACTCATTTAAAAAGTTACCTACAAACTATTCCTTAACAAATTATATATATATGTACATTAGCATAATGCTAATGATCCGGGAGATGGAATTCAATCCCAGTTCAAGTCATATCAAATACTCAAAAAATTGAACTTGATGCCATCTTGGTTAACCCTCAGCATTATAAGATATAGATCAAGAATAGGTGAAGTAAACCAGGGAAAGGAGTATTGCCCTCCCCTCCACCTTGGTGTAGTAGCTATTGAAAAGAGAGCTTTCAGGTTACCCTCGACTACGGTTGGCCAACTTAACTAATATATATATATATATAATCTTTGGCATTAAATAACTCCTTATAGTTGATATGCCATAAAACTCCAGCCAGCCAACCTATTATTTTTATGGCATTTTTAAGGGTTTACAAATATTGATTTTTTAAGTGTTTTACTAAAATCTACATGAGCTGTTGCTGCAAACTTATCTCTGACAATAATCTTTCAAAAATATAAAAACATCAATGTGTAGAAACATTACATTGAATGTTGTTACAGCAAGAGTTAACTATATTTTGTTTCAAATTCCTAACATCTGGCCCAGTCAGCTGGGGCTATAGAATACACCAAGTGCATCTCAGCAAAGGGGTAAGACTTCCCCTATGAGTGGCCTGGATATGACACTAAATAATCTGATGGTGAGGCTCCAGTAATACTGGAGCTTTGGGGAATGCAAAATACCTCTTCATAGCCATTGCTCCCAGGTCCACTCTGGCCCAAAGTTGTAGCACCTGATAGAGTCCTATCTATGGATCAAATAGAACTGTTTAACATTTAAACTGTGTATTTATGTTAAATTGAATTGTTTGAAATTGAACTGTTTTTACATTTAACTGTATAAACAAATGACTGCTGTTTAATTGAATTGTTAATGTTAGGTGGCAATGCTTGAAGACATTTAACTGTGTGCAAACAAATGATTATCAGTAAATAGAATTGTTCATATTACATAGAAATAAGTGAAACTATTTAGCTGTCTGAAAAAAAATGAGCTCAGGCTAGTTTTAAAATGTTATCTACAAAATATGTTTAGAAATCAAATATCTAATATATATGTATAAAAATGATTTGGCATTAAATAACCTATGATGGTTGATATGCCATAAAACTAAACATAACCAAACCCTAACACATCTTTCTTGTATTTTTTACCACCTGTTTTAATCATCTTCTATTCTCCCATGGATCCTAAAAAAACAATTGTATACGTCTTTGTACTTTTTGCTTTTATTATTTTTATGTTAACAGCTATTTTTCTGACATACAATTCCAAAATATTAAGGTTTACAAAAAGAGATTTTTTTTTTATTATTTAGTTGAGTATTCCTTGGGAACTACTCAATGTTAGTTGGTTTTGTTTTATGATATATCAACACTTGTGGGTTATTTAATGCCAAATCCTGTTTATACATATCTGATTTGTAAACAAATGGTTTGTAGGTAACATTATTTTTAAATGAGCCAGAGGTCATTTGGTTGCAAAATTAAATGGTGGCAAGCATAGTAAATGATTAAACAGTTCTATTTGACCCATATATGGAACTCCAACAGGTACTCGTACTTTGTGTCTCAGTAGACCTGGGAGTAATGCCAATGAAGAGGTATACATTCCTCAAAGCTCCAAGACTCACCATTCGATGGTTTAGTGCCATAATCAAGACACTCATTTGGGGGTCTTACTCTTCTGCATTGATGTAGTTGACATATTCTACAGTTTTAGCTGACTGGGCTGGGAACCACTCAAGTGATCTTGGATGTTCTGTATGTATTTTCTCATCAGAATTTGTATTGTGTCTGCATTTTGAAATCAGTTCACTCTTTTTATTCACCAATTCAATCTTGTATACTCTAGCAATGATCTTTTCTCCTCTGAATGTCTCAAGTACTGGTGGTTGCATTCTCATATTTTAAACATCATAATTGACAGCTGATGATTGTCTACTTCATTGTTTTATTTCAAGTAACTTGTCACTGCTCTTAAAAGATTGAAAAAAGTTTTGGCCAGTACTGTCCAATATTTTCTTCTATTCCCCAAATTCTGTGGGCAGCTTCAGCAGCTTTGAGGCCTAGCTTAAAGTCTTGACTTTAAATTAATAACATCTCAATACAAAAGGCATGATAGTATAGTTTTGATAATGATATATGATAACGATTTCTGTTGATAATATTTTGAGGTGTTGATGAAATAATCTGTGAAATGAAGGTTTATATAAATTAAATTTTTTGACATACTCTAATGTTATGGAACTAGGGCACAATCTATGAACATTTCCTTTTTAATTAGATAAAAAGATAATATAATAATTAATTCTACAGAATTCAACTTGCATATTTAATTGTATCATATCTACATTTATGCTTCTATTGTATGTTATAGTTCAAGAGAACTATTACTTCTCATATACTTCTAACTGCAAACTTTATTTTTATATTGCTTTCCTATTCGCACATCTTTTAGTTTCTCTTTGTCTGAATTTCTGTGATGAGGAATTATCATTACACACAGATTTGTTCAAACTATTATCCCCATCTTGGTTATTATCATTCATTACTCTTATATGATTTCTTCTTTTGTTTCGATTCTATCCTCATACTTTTCCTTACTCAGATACTATTTTTCATTTATATATACCCTTCCTTACTCCCATACAATTTAATTTTAATTTATGTATTTATTTACATACTACCTCTATACCTTATTCCTATGCCATTTTTTATTTCTATTCTATCCCCCCAATCTCTATCTTAAACTGGAGGACTTCCCATGGCATAGTGGCTAGCATAGTGGACTGCAACACCATAGTAAGTTTGTTTGAAACCAGTCATACTATTACACTTTTGGATTAATATTCTTGGGAAAGATATGAACCTCCTTATCCTCCCAGCTATGGGTTAAATAGTACCACTAATGTTCTTCTACAAGAATGGCTTTGGTATTTAATATCCCATGAAGGTTGTTATGCCATTCATCAAAGAAAACAACCAACCAAACCAAATCTTTTTCACCTATACCATTTCTTCATTTTTATTTATTTACATACTACTTATATACTTTTCCTTACTCTTATATCATTTCTCATTATTATTTATTTCTGTACTACCCCCATACCATTTCTTACCCTAATATTAAACTGTATTTACATTTAAACTGCATGCTTATGCTAAACTGAATTATTTGAAATTGAACTGTTTTTGACATTGAAACTGTACTTACACTAAGCTGAATTGTTATATATAACTGCTTGAATAGTTTGAAATAAAAATGTTTTTTGACAATTAAACTGTTTACTCATGCTAAACTGAATTGCTTTAAATAGAACTGATTATTTACATAAAAATGGATTTGGCATTAAATAACCTACAAAGGTTGATATGCCATACAAACCAACAACCAAACCAAACTTACCCTAATACCCTTCTTTTATCTTGTCTTATTTCTTTACCATTCTTCCATTTTGTCTTCTTTTTATAACTTTACATTACTTCTTCATTCTAGAATATATTTTTAAGTTGCCACTTTCTTAACTTTGTTTTTCCATATGCCCTTATCTCTCTACCATTCTTCTTCCTTTTGTAAATAGGTAAAGATTTTTGGCATACATTTCCACTTCTGTTATTTTTCCTATCTTAGACATTCAGTTTCCTCAGACATGCGGCAACAGTGATGATCTGAAATAACATTCTGATGACTCTTTGTTCTGCAATAGAAATTGGCTTGTATCAAAACTTTTCTTCACCTAATTGATGTGGTGGCAATATAAGAAGTTGTTCTTTTACATTTCCCAGCTAATATCATTGATTTCTGCTTTCATAATATATTCCTCCAGTATAGTTTGCATCATTTGAAGCCAATCAATGTTATATTTAACCAATCAATACAAAATAAGTCAGCCGCAGATGATAATTGATCTCTTTGGTCTGACTACCAACCACATTCAATTCAAAATCTTATAATTCATCAAATGTCTTTTTCTGTATGTCTGTCTATCATTGAAGAATTCCAGCTAAAGCTATGACCACCAATCTTTCTTACTCTTATACTATTTCTTTTTTTGATAGTATGGTCAAATATTATTCTATTTCCTTCTGTGTTGGTTCACTTTCCTTCTTTGTACTGTTGCTTTGTTCTTGTATATTTTTAGTAGGAATTTATTCTTGTGTTTGCATTTTGAAATGAGTTCACTCTTTTTGTTCAACAATTCAATCTTGTTTTTTTTTGTATTCAATGATACAACTTTTTATCTTTTACATAGTGGAATCAAGAGTCTTTAGATGTGTAAGTGAAATAAACTTTGGAGTAAAATGTCTGTAAAAAAATTAAAATCCCTATGATACACTCTAATAATTTATACTTCTTTTCATTAGAAATTACTTCATTCCTGTTAGCTGGAAAAATTCTGTTTGATGTCAAGTCTGCCAAAAGACAAGAATAAATTCAATAGGCACCATTATGCATTATGATGACCATCCATTTTAAATAAATGAATATTGATTATTGAGTTTATATATTTAGTTCGGACATTTTTTCTTTACTCTTTTTATTTTTTTTTTTTACAACTGCTGAAAATATCTCTGGTACTCCATTTTCAGTTTTCTAATTTTGATCTTTAAGTCAAGTTTGAAACATTTTTCTAAAAAAAAAAATTTTTTTAAATTAATCTTTTTATTGATGTTAAATTCCCAGACCTAGTTGCACAAAGTGCTTGCATTTGAAGTGTATTTTAATCTTTATTTTTAGAGAGGTCTGCAGGCAACTTAACTTTACAATATTTATTAATTATTCCATTGTGTCAATAGAGAAACTTCTAAAGACATTCAGAAAAAAAATTAAGAAAGAAAAAAAGAATCTTTAAAAAAATTATAGTAAAGGAGTGCTAAAAGTCAATAGTCATCATTTCTTACATAGATGAGGAATAATTACACAGTGAAGTCAGATTATCACTGGCAACTATACTGCAGACCCCTTCTTCAGTAGTAACAGTGTTTATGGTTGACATGTTACTTGAGTTGACCATTTAAAATCCCGAGACATTGGGTTCAGAATTCTTTTTGAATATAAACATCACTGCTTAGCATGTCAGCTGTCAATCAGGAAACCTTGGCATACTTTTCTTTCTTGAACCTACTTGTAAAAAATTTGTTGATAACACATGTCATTTGTACAATGAACTCATCAGTAATTATAATTTTCAAACATTCAGTACATTATCAGGTAAAATAATTAAAGGATTTATTTATACATATTAAAATTGTGTTAAAAGAAATAAAATTTTAGTTATAAGCCTATTTAATTATATATATCTTACTAATACGTAAGTTAGACAAAGGTGAATAAAGATTCACATTATCTCGATTGTATGTAACTATGACATTTAAGGTAGGTGAAAGTTCCACTGGCTTCTCCTGAAAAATCCTCTGAAGTAAGCAAATAACACTGTTATGATTTCAGATGAAAATTAATAATTTTTATTAATCTAATATATAAATAAGTTTGTGTTTCTAATTATCAATCTTTTAGCATAACTTTCAAAATAAAATTTAACAAATCAAAAAGCCTTTACAATTGAAATATAATTTCTATTTGCATTATTAAATCATTTAGGTTAATGTTATCATTTAAGAACTCTGATAATAAATCAGGAAATCAACTAAAAAAAATGAATTAGATTTGGGCAAAAAATACCCATGAATGCTATACATATTGGCCCACTTTCTTTTTTACCAAATCACCTGGAACTGAACGTTTTTTTGTTTAGTGTTGTTGAAATTCTGGTAGCCATCTTGTAAGTTATCCAGTTGTAGGATTCTTAATACAATTGGTATTTCTTGTTAGTACAAAGGCTGCAATATGTTTTGATACTAGGCCATAACTTGCCATTCCTCATATATGCTCTAGTAATCTCTGATTGGCCGATCTGCTGCTACTAACAGACAAGTCTATAAATACTTGCTAGCAATTTGTAGACAGTTTGTACATATTAATGTGACCCTTCCCCCAAACAATCTAACAAATGTATTATTTACCTTAATTTACAATATATTTCACCAGGAAGTGTCATATTTTGTGGAAAGAGATTACTGAAAATTGAATTTTGCATATGGGAAGTACATATTTTCAAAGGCTGACACGTTTCAAGTATTCATTACAATTGTTAAGTCCTGTGTAAATGGGTTAGCATGAAATAAAGAATGACCAAACATGCATATGTGGGTTATTGAATAAACTTTACTTTCTCCTCCCCTATATACAAGATTCATTCAAGAAGTTCTAAGCCTCACTCAGAGCTGAACCTTTTTGTTGTAGCAGCACACTACCGCTTCTTTTAAAACTAGAAAAACTAATTCAGATTTCTGTCTAAATTCTGTGTGGGTGAGGTGCATACAAAAGTCAAAGGTGTGTGACAAATCTAAAGTCTAGATGATGCTTAAAAGTTTTTAAATAACCCTCATACATTGGTATACTGTGCTTCCAAAGTAAATATCTATCAATAATAGATATAAATATGTTGCATTTCTCTCTTCAAGTGATGGATGACAATTGAAATAGATATGTTAAAGATATTTTTATTTTGTAAAGAATAATTTATATTAGGTAAGCAATGTGTACCTTGCTTTTTTGGAATGCATATCTGTGTAAGTTCATAGTAGGTTAAAGACAATTAACCAGCCTTGAATGAAATTGTGAGTTTGAGTCTAATTGGGTGCCCCATTCATACGGCCTTGTGCCACTTCTAAGCAAAAATCTTAGTAAATTACTAAGACACATTGTATAGGATTACTCAAAACAGGACCAAGTTGTTTCCTTTGTAATAAAACAGGGTGTTATTATTGAGATTTACTTAAGCTTTTAACTTTAAAAGTTGATATGTGATAATCTATCCCAGAGCTTCTCAAACTTTTTTTTGATGCCCCTCTTGCAACCAAATTTAATTTTCATTCACCCAAGAATAAATTAGTCAAATATTAAATTACAAAAGAATAACTAATTTACCTGTGTTTAATATAATTTACATAAGAAAAATCAGTAAACTATAAATACAAAGAGATCTTTAATTCTTAAATTATTTTTTGATGAGAAGGATGGGTTTAGTTGACACTAAGGAAATAAGAAATATTAGGTTGCAGGTTTGTGACACCAAAAAGGTTTTTAGCAATATCAGAGTTCAATTGTTCATTTAAATTACCTGTAAGTTTTGAATGGGTTCTATGTGAATAATGCATCACTAATAGCCATCACACTCAATCAGGCATTCTTGTAGGTATATATCATCTGGCAACTCATCTACACAATCCAGCAATTCTTGTTCTTCTGTTATAAAGAGATTTATAAATGTAAATTGGTACACTCACTCCTTGTCGACCCCTGTGCTTTTATTCACCCTGTCAAAATTTTGTTCACCCTATATAGACCACTTTGAGAAGCCCTGATATATCCCATCTAATACATCAATTTAATGGATATGAAATATCATCGTAACTTGAATGTCAAAAGAACTGATGGTGAAAGTTATGATATTTCAAATAGGAAGAAATGAATATTTAAGTTATGTGTAGCTAAACAATGACAAAATATTTTATTCAACATATATAAGGTTCAAGAAAGGTTAGTGCTTGGCTATTGTCTTTAGAATTTGGAAGAGTAAAAGATCTTTGAAAGTTTTCATATTATTGGCCAGAGTTTTTTTCATGATGAAAGTGTTAAGATGTGTGCATTGGAAAGAATTAGTTTTAATCACTGATTTATGCTAAAGTCATGACCATGTTAAAAGAGCTCTATCATTCTTGCATATTTTTTTCTTCGGGATGGTTTTGGTATGTATTTTCTAAAATTTCTGCATAGTTTGCTGATAAGAAAAGAGGTGTGACTTTTTTAACATAGTGATATTCACACCACAGCAGTTGATTTCTACATGTTGTTATATGACATCAGCTGGAGAAGAAAAGATTGACATTTTGGCACCTCTGCTTTTTATATATGATTGCCTATGATTTGGTTTCCAATAATAATAAGACTAGTTCACTTTCTGGTAACAAACTCTTTGACCAGGGGCAGATAATTAAATATTTTTCCATGTAACATATCATAATTTTTTTAATTATCAGTCAGATTATATATTGAAAAAGCTGCGGTTTTGTTTCATAATTCTATGTTAATGCTGTTGTTCACTGCTCAAAGAAATGACCTTTGAAGTGATAGACTTGGATCCTGTTTTTGCCATGAACATTGTTTTCAACATTGAATGTATTTCTGTCTGTTCTTCCTTTTTTTTTCTCTCTCTCTCTCTCTCTTACCACTTCCAATTTTCTAAACAAAATAAAAGATATATTGAAGATAATTTTCTACAATTGAAGTTACAAAAAAAAAAAAAAACTTTAAAAATACACAGACCCTGCTTTACTTCTGCTATACTTAATAATATTTATTTTGGTGATTTTTTTTTAATATCCTACCTCATAATCTGCTTGAGCATTTCTTAAAGTTTTCATAAACATTACTAGTCTTTCCAAGACCATAGAGAACAAAAAGCAAAAAAGACACACTATATAATAAAAAAGAAAATCCATATTTCTCCAGTAAATGAAAAGTTTTGCAATATTTCAAGCTATTTCACTGTTTGTTCACAAGGTTGATTGATGGTGCTTTGTGAAGTACCATGTTCTGCCAAAAATATACTTGTGCTTGGCTGTTCAATCATTTCCAGAAACAAAAGGTCTCTTTAACCTTAATTTGTCTTCAAGATTGCTGTCATCTTCCTTGAAAAGTCAGAGTAAGTTCCTAGACCTCCAACTTTATTAATTTCTTTTGACACTTAGTCCTTTTTTCCATAGGTTGTGTAAAATGACTCAAATTGCAATTTTTTCAACACTCATTATCAAATGTGTAAAATAAAGAATTAACTATCTTTATATATCATATTTGAAAACATCAGAATAGACAATTCAACAATGATGGGACAAGTTGTATTAAATTAATGATATAACATAAAGATACAAATTGCTAAAAATCATCAGTGAAAAATCTAAAAAAAAAGACTTTTGATCCAATCTGGTAGTTTGAAATATTGCAAACTTTTGACTCCTGCTAGTATAAATCCTATTTTAGTCATGAGGAAGAGTTGTATTTCTTTATGTTTACAACTCTCACTCTCTGAAGAAGAATGTGATGCCCTTATTTGAACTCTTTTGCCGCTGTTTTTCAATTTTCAGTATCTCTCAGTGCTACATCTACATTTTATTGAAAAAAATATAGTATTTATAACCTGTTATCATTTACTTCTTTTTGAATGACAATCATAGCAAAATGGTTGAATTTAGTATCAAAATGCAGAGAAAATTTTTCAGCAAAATTTCCCAGTTTGTAGATGAGCAAATGTAATGATAGTATGAAATTCAACTATATTTGCTCATGGCACAGTGCAAGAAATTCAACTGTAGTCACATACAGTACAACTTTAGGTAATGTGCCATGAATATCTACACACAGACCCTCATATTTTGAATGCTTGGTAACGGAAATCCAGGGGTCTGTTTTGAAGACCAAATTAGAGCGACATTTTTGGAAGCAGAATTTCAATGCAAGAACACCTTCACACTGAGGTGGAGTGGAATTTTTTCAGCTTTTTGAGTGGGCACAAATATTCTTGAACAGCGTTTATACTAGATTTGTTGGTTCCATTTTCTGCTACAATAACCATGATATAATCCTATAACTTCCTTCCTTTTTTTTTTTTTTTTTTTTTTTTTTTGCTTCCTTAGATAGATTGATATAGACAGAGATAGGCTGATAGAAACTGAGATAGATAAATAAATAGATGAATAGCTAGATTAATTGGGACAGACTGAGATAGATGAATACATAGATAGGGACAGACTGAGCAAGATAGATAGGTTATAGTTGACAAATACATTTGGAGATAGATAAATATAGACATAGATTGATAGGAAGAGACTGAGACAGCTAAATAGTGAGATTAATAGGAACAGACTAAGATAGATAGATTATAGTTGACAGATATATAGAGATTGAGATAGATAAATAAATAAATAGAGACAGACTGGGTTCACTACAGAATGAGCTCAATCGATAGATTATAGTTGACAGATATATAGAGACTGAGATAGATAAATAAATAGAGGCAGACTGGGTTCACTACAGAATGAGCTCAATTGATAGATTATAGTTGACAGATATATAGAGACTGAGATAAATAAATAAATAGAGACAGACTGGGTTCACTACAGAATGAGCTCAATCGATAGATTATAGTTGACAGATATATAGAGACTGAGATAGATAAATAAATAGAGGCAGACTGGGTTCACTACAGAATGAGCTCAATTGATAGATTATAGTTGACAGATATATAGAGACTGAGATAGATAAATAAATAGAGACAGACTGGGTTCACTACAGAATGAGCTCAATTGATAGATTATAGTTGACAGATACAGACTTAGCTAGATAAATTATATTTGACAGATGCAAGATAACATAGAGATATATAAACTGATAGATCTATTACATTGACTGAGATAATAGATAATTGAATGCGGCAGTAAAAGAGTTAAATAAAATTTTAAAGCATTCTCCTTACGTCTACTTAATATTTATTTTCTATGGCCTTACAAATACTATTAATTGTTTTCAACTTTTATAAAAATGTTTATGTAGAATATGAGGTTTAGTAAATGTCAGCCTATTTTTCTATTATTCAGTTAGGTATCCTCTCCTTTTTAAAGACCAGGGAAAAAATTATTATATCTCCCATCCTGACTACCCAACTTACTTGTCTGAATATATATATATATATATATATATATATATATATATATATATAATTTTTTTTTATGAATTAAAACCCTTTCTCTCCATTTTTTTTTTTCCACTAATTAATTGATTATGGGTCTTTTCCTGCTAGCAACACTTTTCTATTCTCACAGGGTGACTGTTGTCACTGCATGCTTATAGTACTGTTTTGTGTATGTATGCAAAATGTTCGTTTTGGTTGCTGCCTCTTCTTTGGCTTTCTTTTTTTAATTCCACAATGTGGTTAAAAACGAAAGTTTTTTTTTTTTTTTTTTTTTTGACTGATATCATTTTCATCCTAAATCATATCCATTTCAGCTCTTACCTGAAAATCTGTGATGTCTTCCTCTCCCTTCAGGAACACCTCCATGTATCTTTGTGTTCTTTTTGAATTAGGACTGCAGTTCCATTGAGGAGCGAGCTGACAACTCAAGGCAGAGTCTCCGGGGTAACCCCACAAAAACAGCTCAGAAAAAAAACAATGCATTGCAAAAAATAAAAGTTTCTGCTGTTGGTACCAATTTTGCGTGAGCAGGCTAACAGCAACAAAGCTCTGATAGCCACTCAGTGTTTGTTTGTTTGTGGGTTTTATTTTAGTTTATTTATTTTTAGATTGGTCAACCACCTTCCACTGCTGGACTCAAACTGAAAACAACATCCACTTTTATTTTAAAATTACAGCTATCACTTTTTTCTCTATTCCCATTGCATTGTTCTTGGAAGAGTCTCTCAGAGAAAACAAAACAAGATAAGAGCACAAAATGTAGCTTAGATTATTCAGGAATATTGCTTCTTTTTTCTGTGAATATATTGTATTAAATAATGAATATTAAAGAGTCTATTTAAAGAATGGTATAGACCACTCTAACCATTAGAAATGGACTATTCCAAAAATTTCTGTCATAAATAGGCCAGGTTTTTTGTTACGTAAAACTTTTAACTGGTGAATCTTGGTCACTACTACCTTTTACTGTGAGCACCTTATGGTGGTTGAATTTTTACAATAGGAATTTAGACAATTGGTTTATTGTCTTTTTTTAGATTAATTTTTATTATTGTTCTTTTGCTCTGTTTTATTCCCACTTTCTTGGCTCTGTATCCTCAAACACATTGGACTTGCTATTATAATCATAATGCTCCATAGTTTTTGTTACAAAACATCATTTAAATATTTGCTAAAATGTGATAAATTTTGTATCAATCAAGTAATCATTTGTTAACTTGTTGAACCTGGTCATCAATATCATTAGTGTTGAGATAGCTTCCTTAGTTCATAATGTACTCATTATGAGATGGGCTCATTATATAATTCAAGTTCTTATTATCAAACAGAAAGGATTTGATTGCATTAATAGATTAGCTGAGAGTCTGCTAGACTTCATCTCTAAAGGATCTCCAATTGAACCCTTATTATCGTATTGTGTAAATATTTCTGTATAGCATATAAACATAGAAAAATCAGATTCTTCATAATACAGACTAGCTGAACCAATTGAAATTATGTGGTTTAATTATATATATAAATATCATTCTCTCCTTTCCATCATATGTAGGTAGGTAAATACTACAGTAGTTATATATATATATATATATATATATATATATATATAAGTAAAAAAAATAAAACACTTGTTAGCTACAATTCCAATAATGCTAAAGTATTTTAGTGAAAATATGAGAGAGTAGTTGAGAGTAACTGGTTGGGACAGGTGTTGAGTTAAAGTTGTCACTAAGAGAACTATTATTGTATCTAAGAAACAAAACTTTGACTATAATCTTGTCAAAGACACCAGCAGACCTAAAGGAAATTGCTTTAACATTTAACCTACTAATCTTGTGTATATTTGCTTTTATGCATTGGTAAAAAATCTATTCCTAAGACCACTGATGTGTAATTACTCTTGCATTATTCATAATTTGAAGTATCATGTCATTTCTAATGTTCTGGTATATTGTCTTATAAAATAAACTCAGCAAGCTAGGTGGATGAGGGTGTTGGCATTACACTTCGTGCTAATGTACTTGGGAAAGTTTGGAATCCATCTCTTCTTCCTCATCCCTCGTTATGAGGAAATGGTAGGGCAGACTGGGATCTCTTACCTTGGTAGGTCAACCAGTGTAAGAGAATAAAAACTGAAATCAAAAACAGCTGTATAACTCGGGTCAGGAACCATTTCTTGCTACTGGTACTATTTAACTCAGTATTGGCTTGTTATATAATACTTGGAGAGGTGATGTGCAGTGCTACATAATCCTTCCGTTGTACTGAGGAGGGGAATTACTTAGCATGCAAGTAGTAAAAGAGTTATAAAAAATGTTCAACAGTTCTTCTTACTTCTGCTAAATATTTGTTTCAATGGCCATACAAATACTTTTAACTTTTCAATAAAAAAAAAAAAAAGTTTATTTAAAAAAAAAAGCTATGAGGGAGGCCCCATGGCATCATGGCTAAAGTGCTGGACTGCAGCCTCAAAGTAAATGAGTTCAAACTCTGGTCACGCTGTTAGGTTCACTTTCAGAAGAATACCCTTGGGAAAGGTATGAACCATCTTATTTCTGTAGCTATGGGTTAAATAGTATCACTGCTGTTTTTCTGAAAGGATATCTTTAGTATTAAATAACCTATATAGATTGATATGCCATTAAACAAAATCAAACCCTCTGCTGTAAGTGCAGTTAATATATTCTCAGTCCCACTGACAGGGTTTCTACTATTTTGAGACATCAACTAGAATTAATGATACCAGGTGTAGTATAGAGAGTCAGAAGTTTTTTTTTTATATATATTTAAATAGACATGGAACATTATTCAAAAAGTATCATCTCATTGCAGAATCAGTGAAGGGTGTATAGTTCTATTCTAATCTGACAGTTCAAAGGTTATAGAGTTAGATGCAGGAGAATAAACCTTTTTCTTGGATAGGAATCCTAAAGGAAAAAAATCGTTCAACAACTAAATAGCCATCTTGTTTTGATACTGTCAAGTATTAGATAAGCCTGAATAAACTTGAACATTGTTGGAAAGATACTTGGAAAACAGGTGAGAAGCATCTTCCTTTACTACTGGAATGTATCTTGAACATTATGCCTAAAGAAAGAAAAAAAAGGAGGAAATGTACCATAAGATATTATGTCAATCAGTTAAGCTAGATGATGTGGAGCACCAACTAAACAACTAAAACATACAAAGTAGTTAATGTATTCAAAAATAACAAAAGAAAGTGGATACAACATATGTAATAGGCAGCATTATTAGTTGGCTAATATGATGTTGAAAAATTTTTTAGGCACAGAAATGAAAGTATAGAAGACTTGCCTAAGGCAGTAGAGGCCTAAAAGCCTACTTATTATAAAGGAATACCTTTTATATTGAATTTAACGCACACAACTTACATGCATAAGTATGAGATCAATATATGTCTGTTTCTGGAGCTGTAGTTATACATATTTACACGCAAACATGTAAGTATATTTGTAATATTAACCATGATACTTTGGTTTGGAGAAATCTATATAAACAATTTTAGAATGAATACATGAATAAATTTGTAATATCTACATAAGTAAAAGACAATTTAACTCTGTTTGTTAGTCGTTGCTAAAATATCCAAATGGTTCCTGTTTGAAACATGAAACTCCTAACAGGATCTAAAGAATTTATATCTGAATTCTCTTTTGTTTTTATAACATAATATTTAAAAGCCCTCAAAATAAAGGTTTGATGTTATTTTAGTTTTGATTATACATAAAGATGAGGATTAGACATTGCATGAAGATATCTATATACACCACGAGTAATTACTATGGTGAGGATTGGTTGGATTTCATAAAGTAAAAACAAAGGCTATCTTTATGGCACATTATCAAATGTGGCCTGAAGCAGCAGTCATAGCACGCAAAGTAGCCATCATGACAAATATATACTAAGGTAGAATTATATCTAAGATGAAAATAATAACCATTTAATGATTGATTGATTTTGTTGGCATTTCAACTCTTCGAAGTTTATTTTATTCTTTGATGTTAAGGAATTTTGTACAATGTACATTCGCATTTACATTTTTTGTGTAGTTTTTTTCCTTCAGAATGTTTTTTCTTTTTTAGCACTGAGTCCTATCAAATATAAATAATGTATTAAAATTCAATTAGAAAAAGGTTATCAGTGGTTAGAAATTTTAAGTAATGTTATATAATGTAAATGTATTCCCTATGATTTTATTGTAGAAATTGCAAATAACTTACTATAGAAGTACATTGTATATTGGTTTACTATAAGAATGCATGAAAACTTACCTAATTCAATTGGCAGTAATTTAAAATTTTTACAAAAACTTTACCAACAGAATAAGTTTTATATGCATACTTATTCAAACAGGAATTTGTTGGTAATTCAACAAGATAAGTTCACAACTTTATATATCTCTACAGGGTTTCCATTGTAACTGTGGTCAGTAATAATACAGATGATTCTATTTAGGAAGGAATAAAAGAATCTCATTAGCATTGGACAGTTATTTTTTGTTCTATTAAAAATTTCAATAAATCAAAAATTACATTCAGCACAAACACCAACCTCACAAAATATTTATTCAATAGCAAATTAGAAATTGTCTTATTCTCCTTTTTGCTAAAATCTTGCTATGATGTATCATTTTTGCTAGGTTACTGTTATACACACAGACACATGTAACAGTAATCCAGAAAAAAGGTGCATGTAGGAGTTATCCCCCTTGTCGTCTACAGCTATACTGACAGAAAAAGACTGTAAACAACAAAGATGGTGCCTCACGTAGTTTAATAGTTAGCAAGCTGGACATGCAGACCATTGTTAATGAGTTTGAGTCTCACTGGGTACTCTAATTTCCCAACTAAGCAAAGCTTAGCTAACAATGAAACAACAAAGATGACTGCCAACTGACGTTTGTTGTCATACAGATATTAAGTCTAGCATTTCTATTGAGCCTATAAAGTGGGGATTTTTGTCCCCAGGTAAAGCACTGTTTAAACCCAAAGTTTTTTAGGAGAAAAAACTATACTTTCAAAGAAAGGACACAAACAAGTTTTAGCTACTTCAAAAGGTTTACTGTAGATATGCACGATATACAATAGGTAGATACAACATGCAAAACAAGCAAAGAGTGAGGTTGGGTAAAGTTGGAGATAAATATGCTGCAGAAACTTAGCTGTTAAATTGTTTCTGGTGACTTATTAGGGCATTGTCACAAGTTTCATAGTAGTGGTTGTATTAGTCTGCTCTCAACTGCTAGTTGGTGAACTTGCTTCCTGAATTGTCACCATCTGGGGCTTGTACAATGCAGTCTTAGCTAGAACTACTAGCCAGACTAATGTGACCTTCAGAAGGGCTGTGATTAGCCAATTTGGCCTTTCGCACATGTATCCTATATGGAATTCCATTAATATTTCTACAGCACATTTCTCTTGCCCCTTGTAGTCTTCATTTTTGCAAAACAGAATTTAATTTCTGATAATGGAAACTCCAATTTTTCATAAGGAAACCAGTCACTTTGATTTTCCATATTGTCTTCCTTTTTCATACCATTGGATCTTATTCTAAATCTTACCCCCCATACATGTGGGTAAGATTTAGAATAAAATCCAGTTGTATGAAATGATATATATACGTACAGTGTGGCAAACAGAGTAGAATAACATCATCCCATCAGAAAACAAAACAAAGCCATCTCAATAAAATTGGTCACCTATGTTGATAATCGCATAAATCTTTATTACAAATCTGTAAATTGATTGTGGGGATTCAGAGTCAGGAGTTCCCTACAGTACACAGGATTCCTTTGTTTATTGGTACAGTTTACCAGTTTAAAAATTTAGTCACTTGAACTATGTAGAATATTATCTTGACATTCCAATGAATACAACATTATTATTTAGTCATATAATTCAAATGAACTTCATTGAATTATCAATTTATTATTGAGTTCTTGTATGCTGATTCTGTGTGTGAATTTCATGAAAATTCTGTTCTCTTTCACATTCAGTCTATTGTTATGACATCTAGTCAGATAATTCAAAACTTACATCATTGAATTAACATTTTGTTGATGAAAAGTTTTGAATACACTAAAGGATTATATGTAGTGGCTGGATTTTGATCTGGCATTCCTATGATATGACAGAAAAACAAAACCAAAAAAACAAAGCTTGGTAGTATTGCCAGATACTGCTGGGGCACTAAAACTTTGTTGGCCACACAGCTGTTTCTTTTTGTGACTAAAATATATTATTATTATACTCTTTTGAGAGGTTTTCTCACCAGTATTAGTTGATGGTTTCTCACTGGAGTTTGAGTGACAACAAGTCTTCAGGACTCTTCTCAGTATTCTGGCTAATCATAATAATGTGGTAGTTTGAATGGTTTCCTCTTGTACTCTTATTTCCAAGTTCTCCAGTCCCTGTACCAATCCTTTGGTGACTGTACCAAGTGCACCAATTATAATTGGTATCTCGCTTTCATATTCCAATGTTTTTTCAGTTCTCTAGCAAGGTCTACATACTTATCTCTCTTTTCATTTTCTTGAAGTTTTACTCTGTGGTTTCCCAGAATGACAAAGTCCATTATTCAGTAGGTTCTCTTTTTTTGTTGACTATTACTATTCTGGTTGTCTGGCTGAGATTAGGTAATCTGTTTGTATCTCAAAATCCAAGAGAAGTTTGTGTGCCTTATTTTCCAGGATGGATTCTGGGTTGTGCAAATACTATTTCTTTGTTATGTCAAATCAAAACTTCTTGCCTAATTCCCAGTGGATCACCTTTCTCACCCAGTTATATCTAGTCTTATACTACTACTACTACTACTACTAAAATGATAATAAGAATAATAATAATAAAAGAATATATATATATATATATATATATATACACTCACACATATACATGGATATAATATAGACAAGTATCTTTAGAATTGATTTATTCTGCATGGATGAAATCCTAATATGAAATTTAACTTTTTTAAAGCTTTTTAATAGATTTGAAAATAGCAAGTTGACCACATGAAATAGCAATATTCCTTGAAAATCTTTGCTGTCGAGTCTCTTTTGACCTCTTAGTTCATTTATATCGAGTGCCTTAACATATCTCACCAAATGATCTTTACTCTTCCAACAACAAAGCCATGAGACTAATCAAAAAGTGGTTGTTTTATTTAACTGCAATGTTCTCACACACAAACTGCTGCTGAAAAAGATGAAATGAAGCTCAGTAAACTAAAAACATTAGACTGTTTTTAATTTTCAAGACGTCTGATTTCTCTAGAGGCTGCTCTTGATGTTGTCATCTTTCATATTCATGTTTCTTGCTTCAATCACTCTGCCTTGTAGTCAATTTTGTTTTAATGAAAACAGATTTACAAAATCTTGCACTATCTACCTATTATATTGACATATGTACAGACATCTTTTGAATACTTGTATACATTCATTTACCTGCATATAAGTAAGTATATATATATATATATATATAGTTTACATATATATCCTATAGTTATATGGATATGTATATATGATGCATCACATGCATATGTCATGCTATATATATATATATATATATATATATATATACCACTGACATATACATAGATGTGTTATATAGCACTCATTCATTATTATATTTTCTGTATGCCTGCATATATATATATATATATATATATATATATATATATGCACATCTATCTTTATATATATATGTACACTGGGGCTCATATATATGTATATATATGCACTGTAAAATTTACATTTAATGTATGAATATATACATGGTATTTTAAATTATGATAATTGTTTCCTTGAGGTTTATATATATATATATATATATATATATATATATATAGTGTGTGTGTGTCAGAGCGCGTGTGTGAGGCCACATAGAGTCGCGTTTGCTTTATGCTATCATTGTTTTTTTTTGTTTTTTTTTTTTGGCTATCAGCATCTATGTTGCCCAAATAAATCTAAATGTATATCTATATGCATATTGCGCGTGTGTGTAGATAGATATATACACAGACCTCTAGAGAAATCATGCTTTGTTTGTGTGAGGTGAGATACCTGTTTTAATGTCCAGTTTTGCAGAAGATATTCCTAACCAGCGGTTTTCATGTTGTGTCCACCACTGTTTCAAATGAATCTGTTGACCACGTGAAGATCAACGTTCCTTCTGTATATTTGTGGCCTGTCTTTTTTTTTTTTTTTTAGCTTTTTTTTTCTTTTTTTTTTTTTCTTTTTAATTTCTTAATATTTTTTTCCAATCATCTTTCCTGCAAGGCTGGAATTTTTTTTTATTTATTCATTTTTTTTTTTTTTTTTTTTTTTACAAAACCTGTACTATTTTACATGATATGATGATTTAATTATTTCTTAAAGGTTGAAGGATAGAAAGAATGGTTGCCCTCCAGAAACTCTAGTTTTTTTTTTTTTTTTCTGGTTTTACTGAACAGAGATTTTTTTTTTAAAGCTTATTTTATTATCTATGACATGTGGGTAGATGAATTCAGATCAGACCTCTGCAAAATTCATTGATTTTTAACTTGAAGTGACAGCTGCTCTGTTCTTAGTGGAAGTTTATTACAAATATTATAGGATATATAAATTTAATATTGTCCCTAGATCTACTTATGGTGATTTTTATCCATTTTATGTTGACCAGATCAAACTATACGTTGAGGTAAGTTTCAATGAACACTTGATAGTTGATCTGAAATTATTTAAATTTATTTATAAGCAATTACATAAAAATATGTGTCCTTTTCTGAGGTAAGTGTTTTGTATAATTTGGTGTTCGAAATATATTTAAAGAAACCATAGAGTAAATAGACTTCTTTTATGTTACAGCTGCCTCTACTTAATGTAGTTATTTACTAAGCTTAGTTGTGGTATAAACCCAGGAGTATGGAGTGCTAACTCACTAAAAATGGTCTGCTAATTTAACCATCTAACCTTTAAAGTATGTAAGTCACCCATTCTTCCATTTTAGGTACTTGGTAGCTTACAATCAACTCACTCTTTTTTAATAAGGTAAAATTTTTATTTAACCCATTGAACACATAAGCCTACTATTTTAGCCTGACTGCTAATTTTTTTCTGCACTTTTAAGAATATCAACATTTATGATTAGTTTTTTTATTTGTATTTCTTTCTTATTTCTCATGCTCTTTATTACAGCGGTCATATTAGATATAATGGTTGATTACTTTCTTAGAAGCAGGATTATCTATAATTATTGAATTTTGACTAGTATTTATTTTTTATTTTATTAAATAAGTTTACACATGAAAGAAAATAATACAGTCATTTAAACTGTGTTTCTGTGGAATAGTCCACTCCTAGAACTTTTATAGAACCACTGTTGTTATTTATCCAAAGTTAATTTCCAAGCAACAATTTAGCCAAATTAAATGAACAAACATGCTTTGAAAGAAAAGTAAATGAAATAATTCTGATACAGGTGCATTTAACAAAGAAAAAGAGTAAATCTAAAATGTTGGGTATCACCTACCTTTTCAGCATAATGAGCTGTTACATCTGCCATATATGGCAGTAGCAGAGATCTGTCTGGGGAGGATAAGCCTACGAGTCAGACCAGAAGAGCTGTTCCTATTGTTGAAGTATATTATTACTCTATCACTAATCCTATGTTCTTATTACTAACAATCTCTCCCTTGTAAATACTCTTTCCTGTAAATATAACTATTTGCCTCACATATCATGGTTTGTCTTATTATTACTACTACTTGTGTTCATTAACCAGAACACACCATAAAAAAAAAATAAAGAAAAACCTTTCATATATGATTAAGTGGACATTTTGATCAGCTTCTGATACTTCTTTTGGATGACAGGTTTGGGCTTTGTTATAATCACCATCAGCCTTCACTATAAGACTGTTATGAATTGAGTATGGTTTCATCTATGGTAGGTTTTTACAAACCAATTGCTCTTGATGATCCTAAACTATCTTATGAAGGCAAAGTTTTGTTATTTTGGGGGGGAGGTGGGGTTTAATTCAAAGTTTTCCTTCTCCTAGATGTGTTGCCCTATTAAAACTAAAGAGCCCAGTCTACTCTATTATTTAACCATAGCTGGGAGAGAAGAGATTAATTTATGCCTTTTAAGAAGGTATTTGTATGAAGTGAAATGCAAACATCCTTATGCATGATTTGAACTTAGCTTGTTATGTTCATAATTGTTACACCAACCACACCTTTATAGATATTCTATTGGTTAATTATTCAGACTATGTAAGACAGACATTACTACCTTTAAATTAATCAACTACCAGTAATTTAGATCACACATTAATGACAAATGGCATTAAAAAAAACAGTTCATTTATATCTTTCTAATATATAAATGAAAACCAAAAAAAATATCATTCATGCATCATTTGATGTTTGTTTACAAATTTAACCTTAAATGAAACTTTACAAGTTCTTGTTGACAATGTAATTAAAAACAATACTGATTAATTAGAATAGAATATTCTTAGTTCATTGTACTTTGTAGCATATGAAAATTTTTCACTTGTTTTTGAAGAGCCAAATTGTTAGAATAATTCCAAGTTCTCTTTATGAAGAAGTAGATAAGTAATTCTCCTTCCTAGTCTTCTTCTTTTACAATATCAGACCACCCCTTGCATAGAAGTAGGGTAGTCCAACCCAGCCTTTTAAGAAGGAAAGCATGAACACTTAGGATAGTACCATTACATTTTATGAATACTACAAGACAAATGTGTCAACATTCAAGCTGCTAGGAAAATAAGGATGTAGAAAACAGTAAACTCTTGAATCAGATTAAAAACCATGTTTTCTCTTTTATCATTAGCCTGTATAAAAACTATTTTCATCTTTAGCCCAGTTAGCTGGGGCTGTAGAATACACTGATCCAAGCTCTTCTGAAAATTTTCTAGTGCTGGTCATCCAGTTCTCTTTTTTGCAATTTAAATCATCATAATTAACAACTGATTTGCCAATTCACCACCCTTGAACCAGTTTTAAGCAATATATTCAGATACTGTTTTGTTTCTTTTCACTTACCTAATTCTTGCATTGAAAACTGATTTAGTAAATTTTCATTGCTTTTCCTACATACCTTTAAACATTAGAATCCTGGATCTTCTACCCTAGGTTCCTTGTTGAAAAACTGCTAAAAATGTCAAATGTAATCTCTTATTTAACAGCCTCATTGACTGCATTGTTGCTAGGCTATAGTGATGTAGAAATAGGGATTCCCCAGCCCAAATTCAGACCACCTAAGAACATGTACTTCTAAGTAGTGACACAATTACTAATGGTTGACTACTTCTGGGCTCTATTTCAAGAGCCAAGTCACCACTCTTAAAATGCTTTGACCAGTTTTGGGCAGTAAATTCAGATACTGTTTCACATTCCAAATTCTTATGTTAAAAGCTGATTTGATAAATTTGTCTTTACCCGCATTCTTTTAACACTTGGAAATAGACTTCTTAATGCCTATGGAAACCTCTCCAACCCTGAGCTCTTCTCTAAAAATGTAATTTGTTATTCAATAGCTTGATTGGGTATATTGTTGCTAGGAAATGGTCATGGGAAAATAGGGATTCTCTTGCTGGAATTCAGGCCACCCAGGTATGTGTGCTTTTAAATAGTGGCACAAATTCCAGCCAGTCAGGTTCTAAAGGTTAAAGTGCATTAAAACATTTATAAAAGTCCAAGTGGGATGAATATCTTATATACATGACATCAAAGCATTTCACTAAGCTATTATCTTCTTAGATTTCTTGGGCTGCACTCATACTGTTACAGACTTCATCGAATGTTATGACAAAGCCACTTAGCATTCAATTTAATCATTTCATACAAATGAATATAACAACTGCTGCTGCTGCTGCTTTATCTCAAGTAATATTCATTAAGTAGCCAGTGCAATATATCTAAGTTAGACACGTTAATTAAACGAGAACTTTTCTCTTCTCTGTCTACTAATTATAGAGTCAGTATCTCAAGAAAACTTGAATGGAGACTCAGCAAATTGTTTGATGTTTAATCATAGTACTGCTTCTGTTGATTTTAGAGTACCCCCCCACCGTCAACCCAATCTTACTCACCCCCACCCAAAACAACTGTGCAAGTAACCAAAACTGAGACATATTGTCTTTGAATTTTAAGGTAGTTTTGTCAGGGTAAAATTACATCACTATTTCTAACTTCTATAACTCCCTCATAAGGGAAGTCCCTGTGTTGTAATGGCTGAAAGGCTGGACTGTACCCTTAAAGAAAGTGAGTTCAAACTCCAGTCATGCTATTTTGTTCCTTTTTGGACCATTACCCTTGGGAAAGGTATGAAACTCCTTATTCTCCCAGCTATGGGCTAAATAGTACCACTGCTGTTCTTCAAGAGGGATGGCTTTGGCATTAGATAACCTATAAAGGTTGATATGCCATTGAGAACAAAGAAATAAAAAATTCTTCACTATTAGGTAGGGAGTTGTTAAAGCCAAATATTTTTGTTTATATCTGGTGGTTGTACTCACTCCATTTGACAAATAAATTTCTAGCTTGCCTGTCACATTTCCTCAAGGCAAATAATATTATTCTACTATGAACTCTCTTTTCACTATCATAATGAATCATCATAACGTCATCCTGATAGCATGTATTCACTTGACTCTCTCTCACCGTCTATCCTTATTGGTCATTGCTCTAAATAGTTCTACGCTACATCCAGTATCCATGCAGTGGTGACGAATGCTATACATTTCTGGTTGATCAACACTGTTGGATCCATGTGTAGGAGTCCAAATACTATGATTTTAAACTGGGAACTTTCTCACCTTTATTCCCATCATAAATTTCACTGAGTCCATCATTTCTATGATAATGCAGGCATTGGAAAAATCCAACAGATATTCCAACCAGTAAAAATGAACCATGGATTTGATATTTAGAAAATTAGGCTTGATATCAATTTTATTGTTTTATCATTTGTTATAGAAAGCAATGAACAAGAAAGTAAAGTGATGGAATGATTAACAGGTGACAAAAATACGGATATATAGGGAGATAAATAATGACATATAAAACACTGAAAACAACAGCAATAAGTATGTACAAAGATATAAGGCTTGGAAATACTGTAAATTCTCTAATAAACTAATTGGAGGGTTAAAGGTTCATCAGTAAAGCCAAAAGTTCATTATACCTATATATTATATACTACTCTCTCCATTCAGTAAATAAGAAATAAAATTAGCAGTTCATTGCATTTCTTACACAAAATGTAACAACTATTATAGGACAAAAATTATGATCAATAAAAAACAACAAAATGAAAGAAAAAAGCAATCAAAAAATAAACCACCTGTCCCATAATAGTTGTTACATTTTCATACATATTTCATGCACAAAATATATTAAATATCATATAATAGATAAAAAGCAACAAAATAAGATTAAAGAAGAATTAATCAAAGCTAAACCTTCTGTCCCATGATAAAGTTTGTTTATAAATTTCATGAACTAGATGTAACGACAAAAGTAGTAATATTTTATTCAAAATATCTATATATTAGAATAATGAACATTTGATGTGATAAGCATTTTTCCTGTTTTTATTCAAAGTCAGTCTTCATTCTTGAAATTCCTGTTTTTAACAGATTCTTCGTAATATAGTTTTACTATATAAACTGGGCCATTGGCCTAATGAGTAGAGTGTTCGCTAATGGTCTTGGAGACCAGATTCCAATCCCAGGTCAAGTCATACCAAAGACTCAAAAAATGGTACTTGATGCCACCTTGGTTAACACTCAGCATTATAAGGTAAGGATCAAGATTAAATTAGAGCAATCCAGGGAAAGGAGTAGCACCCTCCCCTACACTTCAATGTGGTAGCTATTGAAAAGGGAGCCTTCAGGTCACCCTCGACTAAGGTCGACTAATATGAAATGGTAAAATAACATTTTCTTCTTCAGTAAATACTTATAATGATTTATATTAAAAATGCATAAATTTATTGGAAGTGTACATATTTGTTTTTTGGATAGTCCTATATTGGATCAATATTTGAATTATTTTACATATAATTAAAATCTGTTTGGACTAACCTAAATATAGAATATAACATGAAAGAACCTACACTTATTTCCTCTTTTAGAAGGTATTAAATATGGAAAATATACATAAAACAATATGTGACTGAGCTGTATTTGGTGTAACTGTTAACATAGGAAATGCCATTGGTGATCTGAGTTCTAATCCTGGACATGGTTATTTACATTTCACTTTGTGCTAGTGCCCTTGGAAAAGTAGTAAATCCATCTCTTCCTTTCCTAACAAAAGGTAAATTGTAGGACAAACTAGGTTCTTTCACCTGGGTAAGGCAACCAGTCTAGAAGAAAGAAAACTCTATTTTCAAACCAGCTGTACTCCACTTGAAAATTGACCTTGTGTCTCATTCTGCTTGCTGTGGAAGGGCTGGATAAATATACTTAATAAACCCATTGGCTTTTCATTGTAATAATGGTTTGCGATGATACTGATGCTTCGACTTAAAAAAAGGAGTAAAGGATTCTAATTAGTAGTGTCTAGTTGATGTGGTTATAACAATAATTTGGAGAATTAAAATAACAACATTCAGTATGAATGCTGTCCTCAATATTGTTTCAACTTGGACTGGAAACTGCTCTATTTGTTAAAGCATTTTGAATGTATTTCTTATATAAAAGTCTCACTTTGATAGTCTATTTTTACTAAAAATAAAAACATATAACATTCAGGGCAAGTTAAAACCCATCTAAATTATAATTCATAAATAGGCCTAAAGAAGTCCCCATTCTTTTGTGGTTAATGTACTGGGCTGTGATATTGTAGTAAGAATGTTTAAACTCTAATTGCCCTATTGCATTCCCTTTCAGACTGATACTCTTAGGAAAAGTATGAACCCACTTTTACTCCCAACTATGAGTTAAATAGTACCACTATTGTTCTTCTACAAGGATGGCTTTGGCATTAAACAACCCATGAAGGTTGATATGCCATTATACAAAGAAATCAAACCAAACTATAAATTGGCCTGGAAATAGCTTTATTCTCTAAGTTTACTTAAGAGTATTGCTCCTATTACTTCTCTATGAAGTGTAATTTTTTTTTCAGGGTCATAGATGATGATAATTTTTGTAATATGTAGGATAGATAACAAGTAATGTTCAATGCTATTTATTTGTAAATTGTAAATTGCTTTATTCTCCAAATTAAAGGTTTGTTTTTCTTTTAGCTTATTGCTCCAATAAAGATCTTGCTATGATGTGCCATTTTCTAGTTTATGGCCATGTACAAACATAATGAGAATTTTCGTGATATATATATACAGCTTAGAAATACATAGAATATATTCTGCTCGGTTTACTTTCTAATCTATTTTTGTTTTGTATGCTTCAAATACATCTTCTTTATTCTGCATAACAAATTAGCATATCAGAAACTTGTCAAAATAGTTCTATGTCCAGGAGAAGACATAAATCAACCAGTTGTGTCAAGCTTCATATAGGCAGTGATTTTGGCTTCATCCGAGGGCATCATTTTCTCATTCCTTCTTCTTTAAGAAGTATTTGTTCTCCTGTGAATCTATTTTTGGTCCCTGGTTCAATCCTAGTGGATTTGCTGTTGCAGATCCCCCATATTTCACAATCCGTCCAAAGTCCATCTACCAAGCCGAGGCAGGCCAGTCAGTGACCATACCTTGTGAAGCCGAAGGAACACCTAAGCCAGTAATCACCTGGAGAAGGGTAAGTGCATTTGTATTTATATTTTTTTTTTCTTAAATCTTTTGAAACTGTGAAATTAAATTTTTTTTTCCATGCTGCTGCAAGCCCTTTTGGGAAATTCACTTGTTAGAAATGTAGACTTGTTTCCTTACATTTAAAAACCATCATGAAATTTCAAACTTTACTTGTTTTATTTTTAATTTTGTATTAAAAAAAACTTTTAAAATTTAAAAAAAATAACTGAAATTAAAGATTTCAGATTTAAAAGATATGAAAATTTAAATTTCACATTTTTAAAGTGACCATAAAATTTTGAAGTTAAAATTTCTCTGTTGCATACTCTTTTTGAGGAACTCACTCATTAGCTGCAAACACGTGTTTCTTTCCTATTCCAATCATGTTTTGAAATAATAATATTAACAAAGACAAGCTATTCATCTATTACTGAAATTTAAGCTAGATCATTTTGTGATTCAATTTTAATGTTCTAAACATTTTCCTAAATATTGATCATATTTTTTTTGTTTTTATTTTTATTGCTGTTGTCATTCTCTGGCCTTCTTCAGGTGTACAATCTATGTGTCTTTTGTTTTTCACTTGTTCAAACCAGTAAGTAGTTCTTAATGACCAATAGAGGGAAGAGAGAATGTTTTGATGGTCATTAAAAGAATGATTACAAGGCTGTTCCATTATCAGGAACTTGTGAAAAACAAACTACTGCACACACACACATATATATATATATATATATATATATATATATATATTCTCTTCAATCATTTCTTAATCAGAAAATTCATATAACATTGAAAACTACACTGGCCTAATTTATAGATTTGTCTTTAAAGCTAATATATGCAGCTTCCTTGCCTTCATCTGTGGATTAAATGGTACCACTACTATTCTTCTACAAATATGGCTTTGGCATTAAATAATCTACAAAGGTTGACATGCCATTAAATAGTAGAAGAATAGCAGTGATACTATTTAACCCATAGCTGGAAGGATAATGGGATTGTACCTTTCCCAAACATATTAGTCCAAAAGTGAATGACTGACTGGAGTTTTAACTCATTTACTTTGAGATCAAAGTACTGTACTTTAGCCAACACGCCATAGAGAATCCCCCCAGTTTAATTGGAAATTATAATAAGATAGGCAATACTGTTGAACTGTAAAGAAGACTAGAATGGATCAACCAAAATATTTTAGCTACAACAAGAGAAAAAAAAAAGAATGTTTTCAATAGTTTTAAAGTGACTACAAACTGTAGACTCAGTTTAAAGGATAGAGTTGCAGTCTATCCACATCATTACCTATTAGGTTTTACTGTGTAGAGTTGCTTATAAAAACACTCACATATTTTTTTTTTAATTCAGAGTTGAATATCCTAGACTAATTTCCAATCAAGACCAGATGATCTAATCAGCTTTATCTTTGGCTATTTTTTTTATATGGGAGCAGAAGAGGTATAAGTGTTAAGTGAATAAACATTGTCTCAACTGGGATTTGAACTCAATTCACCTAATCCATTTTTTGTGCTGATAACCACTGAATCACCTATACCACCAAATTGTAATAACTCTTTTAAAAATTACAGAAAATCTATTTTGATTTTTTCTCTGGCTTAATTGGGAATAATAATAAAAAAATTCCTTAATGAAAATTGATTTCTGTTTTTAAAACTAATGTTTAACTGATGTTATCTGCTGTTTCTATGATATGAAAATTATTTTTCTGAAAATAATTTGAATGAGCAAGGATTGTAATTCATGGTCCATTAGACTGTTATACAAGGTCTAGTAGAATAATCTCTTGGGTTTAGAGCACAAATTTTAAAAAATAAGCCAATATGGATCCTATTCAAAAATTGATTTTACTATGAGAGAAAATAACATTCACTATTTTGTTTTATTATTGTTATCACTTGGTTTTAAAGATTACATCATCCAAGTATTTTCTGCCTTATGCTATACATTCCTAAGCCTCACCCAGAAGTTCTTCAGCACTCAATGAGTTATTGCCTTATGTACTATTGTGATTTCTTAATGAATAATAATAACAACAACATGCAGTGAAAATTTCAGATCAAAATTTAGCAAATACCCACAGACCAACATTATACTGTGAAAAGTTCACTTGGCATTAATGACCTTGGAGAAAATCATGAATCCTTCTATTCTCTCTCCCCACCTTAAGTATGGATAAATATATGAGTAGACCGGGTTCTTTAGCTTCAATATGCCAACCAGTCTGGAAGAAGGAAAACTGGATGCAACCTAGATGTATTCTTCTTAAAGATTGACCTGGCATCACATCCTGCCCATTGTAGAAAAGATCAGTGGATACAGTGACAATTTAAGATTAAAATTCTATATACACACAAATCAAATATCATACAGGGAAAATTCCAGGTAAAAATTCAGCAAATAAAGACATAAAAAATTATGCAATGAAAATTCCAATGAAAAACATTTGTCAGACTATGAACTTTATGTAACACCATAAGCAAAATTTGTGCTCCTCAAGTGGTGTAATGGCTTGTAGACCATTGTAAGTTCAATTCTCACTGAGTATCCAATACTTTTAGTATTGTGCTAAACCAAGCTAAACTTAGTATGTATTTAGGAGTATGGCATCACCCTTTGATTATAATAGTAATATAGTTTGCTCTAACCTGAAGTGTTAGTACCTAATAGGGTCCCATCTCTGTATCAAATAGACCTGTTTAAGGTAATGAAATGTTTACTTGTTTAAAATGATCATTAAGATATGTTTTTGCACTGTATATATAATTGGAGGGCATAATTGTTTAATTTATTATGGTGTGTCATGGATTGGACACTAAACTGCATTTAATGGTGAGGCTTCACTTCTGGAGATTTGGAGAGTGTAGAGTACCCCTTCATTGCCATTACTCCAGGTGAACCTGGAGTGTTAGCATCTGTCAAATAGATATGTTTAAAAGTTATTTATATCTAATAGTACAGTGTAAAAAGGTAAAACTCTTAAGAAACAATTACACAAAAAAATCCAAATATGAACATATAATGAATGCAATCACTTAACATCTAGGCATAAAATAACCCTAGATGGGTTGACATACCACCACAATTGATCAATTAATCTAATTTTAGCATAAGATAACCCAACAAAAAAAAACATCCAACCAACCAAACATTAGTAATACTGAAATTTTGCTTTTGATTTAACTTATAGCATCATCTATACCAGGGATCTCCTGTATCCAACCAATACAATTTTTTTCTTTTTCTGTAATTGTCAAATCTCTTTTGTTCTGAAATTTAAAAAAAAAATTTTTTTCTATGAAAAAAAAAAGATCCAAATAAAACTTTTTCATTGATTTAAATTTGATTTAATCCATTTATAAAACTGATATTTTTGCGTTTTTTGGGGGTTTTTTTTGCTGATGAGATTGTGTTGACATAGCCATACACAAATACATACAATAAATCCTGTCCACTTTTCTTTTATCACAACTGAGATTAGTATTCGTATTCATAAGCTGATTATTTTGTTCTATTCTCTCATAATTAGTTTTAATTAAAAAATCTTTCTTTTCATTTTTCTTTTTCTCTTGGAATACAAACTAATTAAATCTGTCATAATTTCTGAAATAATTAAAATAATTAAAATGCCCCATTTACTCATCACTCAAAGTTACTAGACATTGCCGTCTGCATCCTGAAAAAGCTTCCACATATTCCAACTAATCTTTCACACTGTCATGTTTTGTAATTAAGTAGCACAAAAATGGCCTAATTTTGTTTTTAAATGTTCACACGAACAATACAGAAATCTAACTGAAAACATTTTTTTACTTCATCTAAATATTCTAAATTTTCCCCCAAGTAACACAAAATTCTTAACTATGGATAGGTTAGCGTGAAAAGCACTGGTTCTTGTCAATCACCTTAGTTAACAACTTATAAGCCTGCTCAGTACTTAGATGGATGATTCTTTTGGAACAGCAGGTACTTTCAATCAAAGAGAACATTTCTTCAGTCAGAACTTGGTAATGTTAAGCTATAATGGTAGCTTAATCAAACTAATGTCTCGCCATATTTTTTTCATATATGATCAGATACAATCATGGCTTAGACCAGTGCAACCTGTGTATTTGTTGTTGAAATATTTTTTGAGGTGAATATGTAATTGCTATACAGAGAGAGCTTTTTATGCTCATTTCATGTTATGTCAAAATGATGCTGTTCAAGAATACTGCTGTGGATTGGAAATTCTATCCAGAACAGCATCATTTTAACATAAGATAAAATAAGCATGAAAAGCTCTCTGTGTATCAGTTACAGATTCATGAGTCCTGAGAAAACATTTCAACAGCAAACACATGGTGTGCACTGGTCCATGCCATGATCATAACTGATTGTATATGAAAACAAAAATGGTGAAATTTTAGCCATATGGAGCTACTATTATCATTCACTTGCACCACACATAGGAGAGTTTAAAATGTGGAAGGTATTTCAGTCGCACCTTGTATTACACTTGCATATGCTCTCTGGTTAAATTTTTGTGGAAGGGGTACAAAATGGAAAAAAGGTTTACTTGTTATTTGTATTTATAGCCAATGATATGTCATTAATCATCTGTTGTTCTCACATAATCATTGCTTTCTCAGCCTTCTTTACTATCTATTAATTGAATGTTTAACCAATTACTCTGCTAGAGTAAAAAGTTTTATGATTATTGGGAGAATTGTTTTTGTTTGTTTCTTGTTTTTTTTTTCATTTTGAATCTTAACAATTGTTCTTATTGTTTTTATTATAGGTTAATGGGGAGATAATTTGGGACAGCCGGGTTGTGAAGAATAAGGGCAATCTGACCATCTACAAGTTAACAAAAGAGGATCATGGCGACTATGAGTGTGTGGCAACCAATCAGATAACCAGCATTGTAATTGGTACAAGACTAATTATTGAAAGTAAGTTTTATTTATTTACTTTTTTTTACTATTCAAAAAAACTAATATCTGACTTGAACCACTTCTGAATTTTAATTACAATATGAGTGTGCTATTGGTAGAGTTGACACTATTAAGTTGAATTCCCATTCACAAAGGTGCAATATTAGCCTTAGTATATCCAATGATACACTAACACTGAATAGGTGAAAGGAAAGACAAGAGAAGCTCATTTACACATATCCCCATCATCACGTCATGCTGCCTGCATGGATTACCCTGATTCTCTCTCTCTCTCTCTCTCTCCATCCATCCATCCCTCTCATCAGATCTTCCAAACTACATCCTGAATCCATGCAGAGCTGTTGTAGGTAAGTTCTTGCTGGTCAGCCAACACTGGCATGACCATATGAAGGGGTCTATTGGAGAATGTCACTTATCAGTTTGTCTTGGGCCAACAGTGAGCCTCAGCAGATGCTGTGCAGAAGAACTTTACACATATAGGAACATTTAATAGATACATAATAATGAATATATGGAGTATGATGAAGTTGGTAACCTTAGTCGAGGATGACCTGAAGGCTCCCTTTTCAATAGCTACTACACCAGGGTGTAGAGAAGGGCGCTACTCCTTTCCCTGGATTGCTCCACTTTACCCTTGATCCAGACCTTATAACACTGAGTGTTAAGCAAGGAGGTATCAAGTACCATTTTTTGAATCTTTGGAATGACTCGACCTGGGATTGAACCCTGGTCTCCTGGATTATTGGTGAACACTCTAACCAATGGGCAGCACCCTCTTCTACACCTTGCTGTAGTAGCTATTAAAACAACTCCGCTTACTATGGAGTATTATAAGAATATACAAATGTATCCTAACTGGCAAAATGTGCACATCAGTCTATGAACAAGCAGTTTATGAAGAGGGCTACAAGATGATAACTAGACTTACTTGTCTTCTTTGGTGGGCAAAGCCATGTGGACCTTATGTTTCAATGCTGAAGCAAGGCAATCAGTTACATGAACAGAGATTAAAGGTGTGTCTTAATAGTTTAGACAGAAATAAGGAAAACCATGTCATAACAAGGAATGAAGAGGCCAATTTGAATTATGGAATTGACATATGATGTCCAAAGACATGTTTCAAAATCCAAGTGAAGACAATTATTTACTGTCTTCTTACAGTGTTATTTAACTTATAATGTAATATTGATTTATATTCATTGCAAAAGTTCCTATTAGAAATAGTCAAGGTGTGTTTAGTGAATATTAGAAAATCTATACCTACAGTATGTGCTTGAAATATGTATTCATAGGAATAGAAAACATGCATATTAAATTATCTTTAACTTTTTGTAGTATATGTTCTTAAAAGAAACTGCTTAGGAGTGTGTGTTTTTTTCCTAGATTTACATTCACAGATTAGGCAAGAAATGATATCAGCCCTTAGTGCCTAGTCACCTTGTTGACAAGGCTTACAATAAGCTGACTGTATCCTCAGCTGAGGGTTAAGACTACCACCTACTCAAAGGGGTGTCTTGGATATTGACACTAAACTGCGTCTGATGGTAAAATTCCAATTCTGAATCTCTGATGAGTGTAGGATATTCCTTCATTGCCATTAGTCTCATATCCACTCTGACCTGGAGTGGTCGTATCTCTAAGGTTCCCATCTATGGGTCAAGTTGATATGTTTGAAAATCATTCCTATTTGATAGAACTATGTACAAAAAAGAACTCTTAAGAAATAACTATAAAGAAATATCTATAAATATCAATGTTCAATGAACATGATTTCCTTAAAATAGCCTCAGGTGGTTTGATATGCCATTAAAATCAATCAAATATTTTTTTTTCTGTCTAGATTTCAAGAGGAATTCATTTTGAACTAGGAGAGTCTCTGTAGTGTAACGACTGAAGTGTTGAGCTGCTGCCTTCAAATGAATTTGAACTCCAGTCACACTGTTTCATTCACTTTCAGATTAATACCATTGGGAAAGGTATGAACACCCTTATCCCTCCCCCAGCTATGAGTTAAATAGTATCACAGCTGTTCCCTTACAAGGATAGCTTTGGCATTAATTAACTTACAAAGAGTGAGATGCCATTAACCAAAGAAAGCAAACCAATCACTTTGGACATCATTTCCCAGCCTCTTCTTAATTAAGAAGCAACAAATATATTTGTATGTTCTTTTCATGTAAATACAAAAATGTTTTTTTAAAAAGCCATTTTTGTGTTAAATACATTTTAGCTTATAAAAACTAATCTTAGCGACAAACCATTGCTTATGATTACTTTTTTTATTCGGTAAATTTAAAATAGAGCATTTTTAGCTACTGAAGGATACTTTTTGCTAAATCTAAAATGTATCAATAGGTAACTTTTTTACTTGATTTTAACTCTATGATAACTGAATATACAAGCTAAATATCCTTTATATATATATATATATATATATATATATATATATAGATTGATTTTTTTTAAGTCTCGGATAAGATGATTCTTCTTATTCACATAATTTTTATTGAATACTAGATTAATTTTTTTATGAAAAAGTTTCTAAATGAGGATATTTTTGTGAGATGTCATATTTGCAGAACCTCACATCAATTGTTCCAGAATAATCATAGTTTCCACTGCTTTCATCGCAATACATGAATTGTCTGAAATTACAATCCAGTTCTTTGCCAAAATAAGGAGATCCAGAACAAATTGAATTCTTGGAAGATATCAGAACAAGTAATGCTTTCACTCCCATGACAGATATCCTAATATATCTGCTGTTCCAACATAATCATTGATTTCACTGTCTTCATCTCTATGTACCAATTGATTGTTTAATTAGTAAGACTGCCAGAGTAAAAAGACTCAAGACAAAGAAATTTCTTATTGAATATCTCATCAGCCACTTCAGAACAATTTCTGTTTTTACTGCCTTCTACAGATTTTCTTGAATCATGAGCTGATTCACTGTCAGACAGCTTAAGAAGAAAGTTTATTTTTCATGAGATGTCTTGTGAGTTTATCTTAAATGGATTAATCATTAAATAAAAAAAAATGCCTCGATTTGTTTGAATTCAAATAAATCTCCAGATTATACACAAACAAAAAAGTGTAACTGCAAAATACATTTGGCTTTTGGCAGTTTAAGGTCTGTTACAGAAAGATTTAAATTCTTCCAACCTGTCGCTATGTCAGTATTATTGTATGGTTGCACAACTTTGATTTTAATAAAATACCAGGAGAAAAAGTTAGATGGGAACTACACAAAGATACTGTGTGCTGTTTTGAAGAAATCTTTCAAGCAGTACTCTAAAAAAACAGCAGCTGTATGGCCATTTACCTCTCATTTTATCATTCAGTAAAATGGGCAAGACATGCTGGGCATGAACTCATAAGCACCATTCTCCTATGGACTCCTACAGATGGACACACCAGTGTTGGTTAATCAGTTAGTAATTACATTTATCAGCTCTGTACAGACACTGGATGCCATCTAAAGAGCTTACAAAGAGCAATGGCTGATAGGGATGGATGGTGAGAGAAAGTCAAAGGAATCTGTGCAGTCAGCATGCCTTGATGATGATAATGGTGATTGTAAGATTATAATTTTCATTATTCAAACTTTTCTAACAGTTTATTTTCTATTTTGATTCATGCTACTTATGTAATGTCCTTAGTGGATCTGGGAGTTTTAGTGAAAAGTTACAAAAATCAGGAAACAAATTCAATGCAAAATCAATAATATATAACAGCGCTTTATCTAAGAAATTCAAACTATTGAATAGGAGTTCAATCCTCTTCACTGACAAAAATTTAGGCATGTGAATGTTTATCTATCATCATCATTGAGTTGTGCTAACAGCACAGAATCCCCTGGTTTTCTCTCTTGCCATCCATCCCTATCATCCATCACTCCTAGTAGGTCATCTAGGATGCGTCTTGTGTCAGCACAGAGCTGATGTAAGTCTTTGCTAGTCAACCAACACTGACATGTCTATGTGCAGGAGTCCATAAGAAAACATAAATTTATCATTACCATTTCAGCAGTGCACCACATATCTTGTTGGATGGTTTGTGAAATGGGAGACAGGTGGCTGTGCAGTTGCTGTTTTGTGGGGTGTTGCTTTCAGGATTTGTTCAAGACAGCTTAGAGCATTCTTGTGTAGTTCCCATCTAGTCTTTCCTCTTATGTATTTTATTAGCATCCATATGGTGCATCCACGACATAGTATTGACACAGCTACAGCATAGAAGAAATCCATGATTAATCTATATGATTCATTAAATTAAATTGAGTATTTCCTTGTTAATTTTCCTCATTAGATCTGAAATGCACTTTAATTTTAATCATTAAATTTATTTTATTCCAAATTTAATCATTTTTGGGTTTTTTTGATATTTTGTATATTTTTTTCATTCAAAGAAAATAAAGTTACCAATAACATTCTATTCAATGATAATATAATTGTCACCTTGTATTGATTAATTTGTTGTCTTATATGAATAACCTAATTAGGAGGAGAGTCTTTGTTGCATAATAGCTAAAGTGTTGGACTGTAAGATCGTAGTATATGAGTTCAAACTCCAGTCACACTATTACGTTCACTTTCAAACTAATACCCTTATTCCCAAAACAGTGGGTTGAATTGTATTCCTGCTTCTCTTCTATATGGATGGCATTAGATAATCCCCAAAGGTTGATATTCCATTTAAAAAAAGAAGTTATAGAAGCCTAATTAGCAATTCCTAGTTTATTTATCAGATAAATAAAAAAGCCGTTCAAGCACAAAGCCTTTGAACATGAAAGTCGGTTGAAGGGGCCCTCTAGTACCTTTCCAAGATGTCAGTTGAAATTGTTAGCTACACATTAATAATGCACATATATATTAGTGTCTTTTTAAGTGTAATATAACAAAAGAAGCTTTTTAGCTACTCTGTTTTTACATTGAGCACTTTTATCCTTCATTATAAAATGATCAATCTTATTTATACCTCAATATCATCATATATGTATAGTGTTGACCCGTTAATAAATCATTCCTTCCTCTTGGATCGTTGTTATCAGTTTTTCTACATATTGTCGGATTACAATCCTTTATTTACTCTTCATATATATATATATATATATATATATATAAATAATACAATGCAACTTGTGTGTGTGTGTGTGTGAATATAAAATGTGGAAAAACGAAATATTCAGAGGATGAATTCTTTATGAAAAATTTGCCAACATTTCTGTTTTTACAATCATCTTCAGGGTAATGTAATTGATACTTAATGTTTCATTCGAAAAAATAATTTTCTAATGAAAAAATCCATAATGCTCTTCAATGCTCATAGCATTCTCTTTCAAACTATATATATATATATATATATATATAAAATACAATCTAACTTTGTATATATATATATATATATATATAGATAGATAGAGAGATAGAGAGAGATCTAAATTAGGATAGCATATGACACAGACTCAACAGTGCTTGATGATAGTCAGTTTCCTGCCTATGTGCAATCACCTTTCTGATGATTGCATTCGCAAAAAATTTCCAGTCACCAAGTACAGGTGACTCTGTGTCTTCACTGTCATAACTTAGATCTACATATGCTCTATGACTGATATTAAGTACTCTTTATTTATAAATATTGCAAACTATTTTATTATCAATATATGTATGTATATATATATATATATATATATATATATAAGTTTGAATAGTGTTGACACAGAGTCAATAGCACTTGGTGTGGTGTTTGTCAGCTTCTCATCTATGTGATAATCAAATCAAGTCAGATTTGGTTTGATGATCGAATAGGTAAGGAACTGACAGTCACCTGGCATTCTTAATTATGTGTCTTCACTATTGTAACTTAGCTCTATCCCTGATGTTGAGTACTTTTTATTTGTAAATATAGTAAACTGCATTATTATTGATAATAATTATGATAATAAATGCATATGTACATACATATAGTAATAAACAAAAAAAATATATAATGAAAGAACTGAAACATTTTTTATTATTGCCACAAATTTTTATGAAACTTCAGTGGTTGTGTAAATATATAGGAAGTGATTATTTTCCTTGATTATTGTTGTCAGAGTTCCTTTTGTTAAAGAGAAAAGCTATAATTTTCAAAAAAGAAAATTCTCAGAAATACCAAAAAATAAGAAATTTTCTAAAAAAAATTTTTTCCCGTACCTTGATATCCTAATTTTTGATTAGTTCTTTTCTAATGACTTTTTGCTTCAAATGAGGAAACTTTGACAACAATAATAACAGAAAATAATCACTTCCAATATGTGTCTAAACTATTGAAGTTTCATTAAAATTTGTGTCAGTAATAAAACATGATTCAGTTTTTTCACTTAGTATTTTTTGTCCAATACTATATATATATATATATAGGTCAGGTAATATTTTTTATTGGTATACAACCATGATTTTTTCATGGATTTCATTACCCAGGCATATAGAAGTCATTTTACTTAGAGCACATGAAAAAAGAATTGATTCAGGAACATTTTGTTTTTTAATGAAATTGATGAAGGCAAAATTGCAGAGAACAATTTTAATCAGGGGCAATTTACCCCCTTATTTCCCAACTGCTGAACTACAGAATAATGAGAAATTCACTTGTTCTGATAACACAATGAATTACTTGACTGAACATATCTTGTTCTTCTATAACAGTAAAATTTTTCATTACTCAGTCATGATACAAGGTTGCTAATTCATTAGAAAAAAGCTTAGTATACATACTTCAACATTGATAGAAGTTGAACCAAAGATTAATTAATTTGTTTCTTTACCTTTTTATGTATTTTTGTGTATTATGTTTGTTTGTTCAGACTATTTGATGCATTAGAGTCATTTCTTTTCCTATTTTTCTATTTTATAAAATCTGCTTGTTTTTTAGTCATTTTTGCCTCTTCCATCTACCTTAAGCATTATCTACACCAATTAATTTCTTCAGTTTATTAAAATGATCATTATTCTTTATTACACTTTCCAAATTTAAACTGTTTTCACTCGATTCTTTCAGACTTAGAGTACACTTTGATGCTACAGGAAATTTTTTTTTTTTTATAAATGAAGCACTGTCGATCATTATTCGCTTTTTTGGTGGAGAGTCCTAGTGGTTTAGTGGTTAACATGCTGGACTGTGACATCATAATGAGCAAGTTTGAACTCTAGACTCACTTTTAGAATAATAACTTTGAGAAAGGCATGAACTCTTTTACCTCCCTCCCAGCTATAGGTTAAATAGTACCCTGATTGATCTTTTATAAGGATAGTTTTAGCATGAAATAACCCATGGTTGATATGCCTTTAAAACAGAGAAACCAAAGAAGCTTATTCACTTTTTACTGGCATTTTTCAGATCTTAATTATAATTGCTTTTCCGCATAAGTATGTATTTTTTCAACTTCTCCGCCATGAGCAAGACAAGATGCAAAGTCAACTTTTTAAATGAAGTACAGCTGGTTTGAATTCAGAGTTTTTTTTTTCCTAAATTGATTGCCTTATCAAAATTAAAGAACCCAGTCTGTCCATCTATTTGCACATAGCTTACAGAAGAACAAATGGATTTCTACCTTTACTAAATGAAGTGAAACACAAACAGCTTTATCTAGAATTTGAACCTTGATTGCAGATTCCATTTTCTTATGATGATGACCATTACACGAAACAAGCACTTCTCTACATATTCATCCAGTAATACTTTTCAGCACAAGTATTACAAAGAAAAGCAACTAAAAATAAGATGAGAAAAATACTCATTAAAGATTAATAATGATTTACAGTAAAATTGAATATATTAATCTTTGAGGGCATTTTAGTGAATAATAAGATAAAATAGAAAAAAATTATTTATATTGTATATACTCAAGTAATGAATGACTTTGTATAATGAATATCTAATTTTTGCTATAAAAAAAGCATTTTTATAATATATTGTGTGTAATGAACAACTTCTAACTTTTGGCTATACTCACTGATAAAAATATATCAACATCCAATGATATAAAGAGAAAACTTTCAAACACTTCTTTATACTTTTAAAACCACTGCAATGCAATGATGATCTAAGCAGTACTGTAAATAAACTATGTAGTCAAGACCAAGGCTTTTAGTTAAGATAATAAAGTCTTTATTTAACTTTGTTTACTATTTATATTATATATAAGCACAAATGTTATGGATAGTAAACACATTAAGTAAAACTTTATTATCTCCACTAGTAGCCTTTGTTTAGATATAGGCTAAGTAGTGACTGTTTGGATCAAAGTTATGGCATGGTTAGGCCTAGAAATAAGGTAAACTTAAAGGTTCCAGAAACATATCCCATAATGAATGACCTCTTGTTTTTGAGGTTTTAAAAAGTCATTCATTACATGATATATATATTTCTTTTTTACCAATAATATTTTTTCTTTTTCCCCCGGGCGGTGATTCAAGATACTCTTATCTCTTGTTCCTGGTAGGGTTTTTTTTTTCTTTTTTTCTGGTACCGTAAATGCTGGTAGATATTAGATTATTAGATTAGCAATATATATTAATATATATATATATATATATATATAATTATTACTATCCCTCTACTCAGAGATTCACTTCAACCATCATCAGATGAGAATCATAGTTATTCTCTCTTTCATTTTGTTTCCATTAATTTTTTCCAACCTACTTATCTCTCATATTTCATGTACTTCTGTTTAGGAATAATTTTATGGTTAGAATTGTAATCATTATACCACTGATGCCATTAATTAATCAAGTGCTTGGATAAGGCTGGATTTCAAATGTAGATTTTCTAGGCTGGTATTGTCCATTCAAGATATCTATGTTACTCAATCTTACTGTTTCTATTTCACATTACTGTACTTGTATGGTGTAAGATACCTGCTTTAAATGAATATCTATCAGTCTAATTACATATCTATCTACAAGGAGATACTGAAAAGTTCTTGGCCCAACCAAAAAGAGAATAACCAAGAGCTAGGAACCATACATGCTATTCCACATAAGAAGCATGCTTAGCATAACAGTTTTCATCTTAAGAAATGGAATCAGCTACATGAGTCCAAATTCTGGATGAGGTTTTTTGCATTTCCTTTCATGCTAATCATCATCATCATGTCATGCCGCTTGCACGAATATCCCTGACCCTCTCTCGCCACTTCTCCCTATCGTTCATTGCCTCTGGCAGGTCTTCAGGACTACATCCCGTATCCTCACATAGCTGCTGAATGTATGTTTGCGCTGGTCATCCTGCTTTTGTCCAGCCATATGTGGGGGTCCATAGGAGTACATCACTTATGAGCTCGCCCTTGCTTCTCCAGCAGTGTCCTGCATGTCTGGTTCGTCTAACTTGGATAGTTTTCATGATAGGAGGCAGGTGGCCGTATAGTTGGTGTCTTGTGGGGTGTTGCCACCAGGACTTGTTCAAGATTGCTCGCAGCATTCTTGTGTAATTGCGGTCTATCTTCTTCTCCAGCCGTTTTGTTAGAGTCCATTAGTGCATCCATACAGCAGTATCGATACAACAGCTGCCTGGAAGAAACTGCATTTCATTTTATCGATTAAAGCCATAAATCTACCCATTCTCTTCCCAGCTATGAGCAGACTATGTTCTTTAGCCTTAGCCACCCAGTATAAAAGGAAAACTCTGAATTCAAACCAGCTTTACTCCACTAAAAAAGGGACCTTGTGTCACATCCTTCCTATGGTGGAGTGGGTTGGTTAAATATGTACATGCTCTTCCATATATTTATTCTGCAATTCAACGCACATGAATTATTAATTTTCAAGTTCCTTTAGTGCTTTTAAAATATTGATTAAAGTTTTTTTCAAAATTAAAAAAAGATGTCATTTTATTCTTGGTTGGGCTGAGAACTTTTGAGAACTTTCTTGTAAAAGTGCATGTTTATTATATTATGAATTTAAAAAGATTAAGAATTAAATCATGAAAAAATTACTTGATAAGAAACTAGTAAGATTTAAGCCTGAGATTGAACAAGTCAATCCCTTTTTCTATAAAACTTTCTTGATTTCTCAGTAAGAATATCATAACTTGTGTATTATCAATTTTTGACGAGAGTATCAAACATAAGCAGCATTCCAATTCAGTTTGAAAATCAATATAAAGAGAACTGAATGACTCTATCACCCTTTGAAAAACACCAACACAATCAGCCAACCTTCAGAGATAGAAATCAACATGTGCCTGAAACAGTGTAAGAACTTCACCTTACTTGGCAGTCCTGTCTTTAACAATGTTAGGTTAGACAATGAAATAACTTATAGAATGAACAAAGCAAGTTCTGCTTTCAGCACACTCTGGGAAAGGCTGTGGAAGAATCATTATATGTCCATTTGAGTCAGATGTAAAGTATATCAAAATGTTGTTGTCTACCCCACAATACAGCACAGAAATATGGACCATATACTGTACACAAATGAAAAAAAAGACTCCATGCTTATATGATGAGTCATACACGGCAGATTATGATCATTGCATCAAAAGACAAAGTCATAAACATAGGAATCTAAAGAGGTAGGCCTCCTCTCTATGGAGAATATCCTTATATAGAATAAGATAGCTCAGGCATATTAAAAGGATAGACTATGGAAAACTACCCAGACATCTGCTACATTCCTAAATATGTAATGAAAAGATAAACTAGGGTAGTCCCAGACAAATAATCAAAGATATAGTTGAAGGAAATATGAAGAGATGGGATACTCACTCCAGGAAATAGCAACTAATTGCAGAATACAGGCTTACTTGTTAGGGTTTGGGTTAGTTATAACAATAGAGACTGATTACTTATGGAACAGTTATTGTTAACTCAATAGACTGCAAATTATGTTGATGATCTCTTATATCAATTGTAGTTGTATCTATGGATGGCTGCTCTGGATATGACTTTAAGCTGTATCTGATGGTGAGGCTCTAGTCTTGGAGCTTTGAAGAATGTGGAGTACCCCTTCATTGCCATTGCTCTCAAGTCCATTCTGACTCAGTGTGGTAGTACCTGATGGGATCCTATCAATGGGTCAAATAGAATTGTTTGACATTTAAACTATGTGAAAACAAATGTCTTGTATTAATTTGAATTGTTTGAAACAGAACTCTTTGACCATTGAACCGTGTGTAAACAAATGACTGTCTAATTAAATTGTTAGTTGCAACCATTTAACTATGTCGGAAAATTGAATTATTGGTATTACATAGCAATAATTGGAACCATTTATGTATTCAATTGTTAACTTTAGAATAACCACTGATGGTGAGGCTTCAGCCCTACAGCTTTGGGGAATATGGAATACACCTTCATTGCCATTGCTTTCAAGTCCACTCCGACCTGATGTGGTAGCACCTGATGTGATCCTATCAATGGGTCAAATAGAATTGTTTGATATTTAAACTGTGTGTAAACAAATGTCTTGCATAATTTGAATTGTTTGAAACAGAACTCTTTGACCATTTAATTTTGAGATGAGGCTTCTTAATCTGAGTATTAATTTAAAAAAAAAAATTTTTATTTTTATTTATTGCGGACTTTTTGTCCTCATCTTGGTAGTTTTTGTGTTGTTTCTTCTTTCACTACGTTTCAGCCAAATTTCAACTCTGGCCTTCTTCAGGTGATTAACCGTGACCTCAGATATGAATGCTGAGTCTTGTAACCGTATCCCCAGTAATTACTGCCTTCCATAGTTGTTGTCTATCGCACCACATTTTTGACCAAGTAAACCTCTGGCTAGCTTAGGTAGGATTTGAAAGAAGAAACAACACAAAAACTACCAAGATGAGGACAAAAGTCAAAAAAAAAGAAAAAAAAAATTAATTCTCCGATGAATGAATAGTGTTTAATAGCACTACTTGTAATGACTTAACTATCTGCAAACAAATGATTAATATTGAATAGAATTATTAGTGTTAGTTTGCAATAATTGAAACTATTTAACTGTATAAAAACAATAGCAGTACCTGTGTGGGAAGAAATTAGTTCTAACTCATTTAGAAATGAAATTACCTACAATCTATGTGTGCAAATAAACGACTCATGTTGAATTGTGACTGTTATATAGCAATACTTGAAACCATTTAACTGTGTGCAAAAAAAAAAGCTCAGACTCTTTTAAAAATGTTATCTACAAAATATGTTTACAAATCATATATACTTAATATTTATGTATAAACAGGATTTGGCATTAAATAACCTACAATGGTTGATATGCCATGAACCCAACCAAGCCAGATTTAATATTGAATAGAATTATTAGAGCTAGATAGCAATAATTGAAACTGTTTAACTGTGTCAAAACAATAGCAAAATTGATATGCAAACAAATTAGTTCTAACTCATTTAAAAATGAAATTACCTATAAAGTATTCACTTACAAATCATATGTATATCCATTTGACTGTGTGCAAACAAATAATTAATAGTAAATAGAATTATACACGTTAGATTAAAATACTTGAAACCATTTAACTGTGTGCAAAAAATGAGCTTAGGCTCATTTAGAAATGTTATCAATAAAATGTGTTTACAAATCATATATATCTAATATATATGTATATACAGGATCTGGCACCAAATATTCTACAATGGTTGATATGCCATGAACTCAACCAAACTAAACCCTATATATTCAGTATATATGTATAAAATGGTTTTGGCATTAAATAACCTACAATGGTTGATATACCTTAAAACTAAACCAAACCAAATCATATATATTTAAAATATTTAAAGAGGATTTGGCATTAAATATTTAAAGAGGATTTGGTTATTTAAACCTTCAATGGTTGATATACCTTAAAACTAAACCAAACCAAATCATATATATATATATATATATATATATATATATATATATATATAAAGAGGATTTGGCATTAAATAACCTACAATAGTTGATATACCTTAAAACTAAGCTAAACCAATCCAAATCATATATATTTAAAATAGAGAGAGAGGGAGAGGGAGAGAGGGAGAGGATTTGGCATTAGATAACCTACAATGATTGATATGCCATAAAAACCAAACCAATTGTCTGAACTGTATGCAAAAAAAAAACTCATTGTAGACAACTACTCAAAAATATAAATGTGAACCCAATTCCCTAACCCCTGGATATAAAAATAACCCAAAATTCGTTGAAGTGCTGTTAAAATTAATCATTCAATCTTGCCTATTTATAGTCCTCTGATTGACTGAGGATCATATCTAAATTGATAAACTCTTCATTTTTCCACTCAGTGGTTATGAGGTTTTATTCTGCCACTACAATAAGATAACTTGTCTCTCTCACATCAGACCTTATCACCTATCAGTAGACCTTCAAAAATGGCAGATCCTTTCCCATATCTTTGTCTTTGAAGCCATGATTATAAAACTTGCATTCAAGTGTTTGAATTTCTTAAGTGAAACATTGTTATCTATTAATTTTCACCTTGTATTTCTTTCATTTGATTTCTGTTGCCCTTTCTTGCAACTCCCACATTGTCATATATGGATCAGAATAAAGAATAAGTTTCCTGCAAGATTTGAATCTGCTTCCAAAGATAAGGGTTGAAAGTTCAAATCTCTTGGCGGCTTATCCTTATTCTGTAGCATGAAGATCTGGGAGTTGTAATTAATTGCAATTGAAATAGAATTAAAGAAATGAAACAAAAATTAATGATAAATAAATTTTTATCTAGTTGATAGACTTTCAGAAATATATGAACACTTCATTAGCTTTCCACTCTAATATTTTTATATTTTTCTTTTGTGTTTATTATATTTGCACTGAAAAATATAATGTGTGTACATTAAAAATAGGGAAATTCAATATTTGTATAGTGATATACGAGTCAAACATAAGGTCAAATACTTTTTGGTGAGCAGGGGTTAAGAAGATTGTGTTGCACCAAGTAAGATGGGTTTGTTACCTTGAAAATCAACATTCGAGATCATGAAACTTTGGTTTGAACATTAACCTCTGATGCCAATAGAAAACACTCTACTTTTCCAACTCACAAGGAAGCTATATCCTCCACTTAATTCCATTAACCTTTTCTCTAGTTCACTGCAGGACTCAGACCTTCACGAAGACATGAAAAATAATAGACCTTATCCTGCCATCCTGGCCCATATATATATATATATATATAATTTGTAAATAAATAGTTTGTGAGTAACAATTTCTAAGTGAGTCAGATCTCATTTATAGGGTTTCAAATTTCTAATAATTTTATTCAACATTATTCGTTTTCACACTGTTAAATGATCCCAAGTATTGGTATATAATGTTAATAATTCAATTTAACATCAGTAATTTGTTTGCACACAGTTAAATGGTTTCAAATATAGGAAATGATTAGATATTTCTATTTGACTCATAGATGGGACCCTAATAGGTACTAGTACTCCATCAGAATGGACCTGGGAGTAATGGCAATGAAGGTAGACTCCACATTCTCCAAAGCTCTTAGACAGGAGCCTCACCATCAGATAGTTTAGTGTCATATCCAGAACACTCATATAGTGATGGTGGGCATATCTTACCCCCTCTGTAGGGATCCAGTTGGCATATTTTACAGCTCCAGCTGACTGAGCTTACTTTATCTGGATGTGTCAGTGTCAATCTGAGAAAAAAATATGAAGTCTGTCTCAATACAGGTTTTTAGTGAAACACAAGATTGTGTAAGTACAGTCCCCACCATATTCAACAGCTCTAATGTAATATTTTCTTGCTTCCCAAATTGAAAATTTTAGATATTATGAATATTACTACTATTATTGAAAGCTGGCTGTTTTTTTGTTGTTTTTTTTTTTTTTTTTGCGCATATTAAGAAATTGATTGATTGTACATAAAGTGCACTTTTAAAATGTTCATCAATCTAAATAATTTTTTTCTTTTGTATCATATTAAAATGATGGAATTTTAAATTACTCTATCCATTATTCTCTTTATTTGCCCAACAATTAAAAAAAATTTTGTGGGCTTCAAATCTAAGGGACATAACTCTGTTTTGTTAATTTTGTTTCTCTCCTAAATAACATTCTTCCCATATCAATTTTGGGATTTTGTTGTTTTCAATCAAATGTTCCACCAGTAAATTATAACCTGGAGCTACTTTAAAAAGCTGCTCTAGAATAAACGATTGCAATACAAAGTAATGCTTTAAAATTAACCTTGGCCTCAAAACTGATTTAAACCAATGAATATAAAAAAAAAGTCTCTTCTTTAAAGTCAGTTCATTGAATTTACTTTTGTGGGGATTAATCAACAAATAAAGCTTAAATAAAACAAATAATTCCTTTATTCTCAGACCATCCAATATTTTTCACATCACTGGCCACAAAGTATGTATTGGGAGTCCTCATGGTGTAGTGGTCAACATGCTAGACTGCAACATCTTAGTAAGTGAGTTCAAACTCCAGTCATGCTGTTGTGCTCACTTTTGAACTAATACCCCTGAGAAAAGTCTGAATCCTTTTATCTCCTAAGTTATGGATTAAATAGTACCACTTCCATACTTCTACAATGATGGCTTTGGCATTAAATAACCCACAAAGATTGATATACCATTAAACAAAGAAACCAAACCAACAATGCACTTCCATTATTTTATTGCTCTCACCCTTCTTCTTGGTCTGAATTACTTGACAATTTTGTCTTCTCATCATTGTGGAAGTCTTCTGATTGCTTGTTTCTAGTCTCTTGGATATTACTTGACAACTGCATGAGTACAACTGTTTACCGGGCCATTGGTCTAATGAGAAGAGTGTTCGTCAATGGTCCGGGAGACCGGGGTTCAATCACAGGTCGAGTCATACCAAAGACTTAAAAAAAAAATGGTACTTGCTTAACATGCAGCATTATAAGGTAAGGATCAAGGGTAAAGTGGGGAAATCCAGGGAAAGAAGTAGCTCCCTCCTCTACACCCTGTTGTAGTAGCTATTGAAAAGGGAGTCTTTGGGTCACCCTCGACTAAGGTCGCAAACTTTACTTACTTAATACGAACCTTGAGACGTGTCCTGCTCTGTAGAACTTCTGCTTATGGTAATCTGAAATCACATTTTTCACTTAGTTCCACTCTCAAATTACCTTAATTTGGATGTGCTTATGCAACAATATTCCCTGCATGGATCTTTCCATAGGCATCTATGGTACAGAGGACTATAGAAAACAAGTAATAAAATACAAAAACAAAACAAATGATAAAATATGAAAAGAGAATAGAAATATCACATGATTTCTACTTTTGCCAAGAGTTCAACTTTTGGTGCCAAAAGAAGAAAAGGGCCTCTCTTTGGTGCCTTGCCAACCAGCTAGACAACATGTACATGGCCATCTTCCTTAAATTAGCTGTCCATATTCTATAACTTTTATAATAATTCATGGGGTTAATGAAAAAACATTTCACTAGAGAAGCCCATAAATGATGACCTTGATATGATCTGAACATGAAAGAGTAAATGTTTGCATAAATATCTCAATAAAATTGAATGAATAATTCCATTCACCTAAAAGAGAAAAATGCTGTAAAAGTCTTATTAGAAGAGCCACAGGAATAGATAGATATGGTGTGACTTGGATAGATGACAGGCTGATATATATATATATATATATATATATATATATATATATATATATATACACACAGACTTAAGTAGATTGATTGATTGATAAACAGATAGATATGAAGAAGGCTGAAATGGATTGAAAAGTGATAAAGTGGTATCATCTGGTGGTCAGAAGAAGCAAAGAATATTGAAAGAGATATCAACTAAATCATTAAAAATGCCTTGGCATTTGTCACTCTTATTTGAGGTGTGATCAAAAATACCATATTTGATGGCTTATAAGACACTTTTTTTTTTCAAAAAAATGGCCTAGAAAAGGTCAAGGATCAGCTTTGGGTCAGAGCCTTGTGGACATCTAATGCTAAGTGGCCCTGAAATTAAACTGAAAATATCTCTGCAAATATAAAGAAGGTAACAATCACTTTTACACCAACAATGGTAACTCTTTTCTAAGGTAACAATATATAACAGTAATACTAACCGGTATTTCATATAAATAATACCAATCAGGAAAAAAATTAAGTGACAACACTTAACCATATATGTACCTAAACAAACTTTAAAAGTTTTTTAAATGTAAAATACTGAGATTTAATTCAGATCTTATTACTTATGAAACTTAAAAAATAGTCTGATAATAGTGGGGAGGGCCATGAATCCTTGACAAAAAAATTTCACTTGACTTTTAATTTAAATCCATTCATTTATTAGAAGAACATCTGCTTATGGTAATCTGAAATCACATCTTTCACTCAGTTCCACTCTCAAATTACTTTACTTTGGATGTGCTTCCATAACAATACTCCCTGCATGGATCTTTCCATAGGCATCTATGGTGCAGAGGACTGTAGAAAAAAATGGTCTAATGATAGTGGGAAGGGCCATGAATGCTAGACAAAAAATCTTCACTTGACATTTGTAATTTAAACCCATTCATTTATTTATCTATTTATTTTTAATGCCTACCCAAATTGAGGTGTATCTTATTAGCTGTCCAATACAATAATCATGACTATCTTTGAATTAGATTCTTATTTAAAATGCAACTCTTAAATGAAGATGAATTAACAGCTAAGCAACATTTAAAAATAAAAGGATAATGTCAAGACTACAGTCTAGACATTATGCTATTTTATTTTTGGTGACAGTTTCAGTGCTTTTGAATTTGATCATAAATGATACCAAATAATATTCGTTTCGATAGTATAACGTTTGACTGTAAGATTTTCAGAATCTGTTTTGGGATTCTTCAGCAAACACCTCCTTATCTATATCTGTTAACTTTAAACTGCAACTGGACATGTATCAACCAAAATGGGTTAATCCCATCTTGGTTTTATGCAAGAGTTATCAACTAAATCAGTACAAATGGTTTGGCATGTGTCACTCTCAGTGTCAGCCATGGTTTATCCTAGACCATTATCTTTCTAGCTGATTGTTCCTTGTCGGCTAAAGAAGTTGATTTGACTGAAATCATGCCAAAGAAAATCAATGCATATCAAAATGTCTGCTAGAAATGAGAAGGAAAAACCTTGAATCAGAGGTAAACTCTGGTGGTTCTTTTGGCTAGGTGCCAGAATTGCTTGCAAAAAATAAAGAGATATGGAAATGCAGCAAAGAAGAACCGCAGAACTAGTATGGAAATTCAACTTTTTATAAGTTTTCTTTATCTTATTTTGATATTTACATTTACAAAGAAAACTTTATCAAATTTATAAAAAAAATTTAAAAAAGCAACCATTAGATTACATATATTTGTATCATTTCACTGGTCCCATAACCTGGTTTGGTCCTTGGAATGCTACTCATATCATGTGTCTTGGCCAAGAAGAACCTGGCAGGGCCTATCCCTTTCCCTCTGATTTAAATTCAGAGCTTTCATTCTCCTAGACTGGTTATCATATTAAGGCTAAAAAGCTCAGTCTCTTCTACTCTTTACCTAGAACTGGATTCATACTTTTCCCAAGGATATTAGTACTATGTGAAATGTAAACAGCATCATTCAGGATTTGAACACGGGTTGCTGAATGTCCTCTTCCTACAACAATAACCATTACACCATGTGTGCCTTCATATTGCATCATAGATTGTCTTGAAATTATTTTATAGATTATTATTATTTATTATTACTCATTATTTACTTCTTAGTTAATAAATTAACTAATTAATACAGTAATTAGATCTATTCCGATGAAATGCTCAGTTTATTTTTATCTATGAATGTATAAGGACCGAAAATTTTATTAAAATTGAATAATTTATTCATTTTCAGAAGATCTTATTATTATTTATTAAATATTGCAACAATTTTTTTGCTTTAGATATAAAGTTCCAAGATAAGCTTTTTCATTATTTTTTTTTCTCTTATTTCTTTATTTCTCTCTCTTCCATTTCTTTTCTTTGTCTTCCTTTCCTTTCTTTTTCCTCCTATCTTCCTTCCTTTCCATTGAAGATGATAATAAGCATCTGATGTATAGCATTACTAATTCCATACTCTCTTCACTTTTTTTCTTCCATATGTGCTTTCTTTTTCTATCTGATGTGTCATCATTATCATCTAGTCATGTTGATTGCATGGCATCCCAGCAAGGCTTATAAACTACATTCAGTTTCCACACAGAGCTGATATATACAAAACTTTGCTGATTGGCCAATGCTGGTGTGTTCATATGTAGGAGTTCATAAGAGAATGTTACTTATGAGTTCATCCTTACTTTTCCAGCAGTACTCTGCATATCTTGTTCATCCTACTTGGAAAAGTTAACTGATGGAAGGCAAGTGGCTGTACAGCTTCTGTTTTATAGGATACTACTTCTCTAATGTGTATACTATTGCCTCAAGGTTTTTACACTACTCATTGAGTTCCAATAGTATTTACTCTAAAAGAACCACCCAGCATTGTTGAATGTTATTTTATATCAAAGTGTATTGTTCCTCTTGGTATCCTTCATAGCATGAGTGTCCAAGATGCCTATTAATCTGGCAAAAGGGTTCTTCTGCTCTTTGACAGATTTTTTTATTATAAATCTGTTGAGAAAACAGTTTAATTACTTATTTTCAGATCATGTGATAGGTAATATTGGGTTATATGGAACCACAAGCACTCCTTAAGGATACCTGTCTATATATATGATATATATAGGGTGGTATAAAAGTCATTTACCATTTAAATAATTGAACAACTTTTGAATAAAAGAAGGTAAAGAATTTTTCTTCTCATTATATTTATTTTGACTCTTTGAAATAATTGTAGAATATAAGAAATAAAAAAAAATTATGATTAAGAAGTTATCTATTTTTAAAAATAAGTGACTTTTTCATGACTGTATATATAGTTTTAGTATATGTACTCGCTTCGGCAGTATATATATATATATATATATATATATGACATTGGCATGATGGTTAGAGTGTTCGCCTATGACCCTGGAGACCTGGGTTCAGTCCCAGGTCAAGTCATACCAAAGATTCAGAAAATGGTACTTGATGCCTCCTTGCTTAATTTCTCAGCATTATAAAGTACAGATCAAGGGTAAATTGGAGCAATCCAGGGAAAGGAGTAGCACCCTCCCCTACACCTTGGTGTAGTAGCTTTCGAAAAGGGAGCCTTCGGGTCATCCTCAACTACAGTTGCCAACTTATATATAAGTGTGTGTGTGTGTGTATATATTAATATAGATATGTGTATATATAATTGTATATATAGAGAGAGAGACAAACAGACAGATATGAATGCAATGCAATGTTTCATGGTTACATGAACAAATACTTAGGAATAGATTCTGTGCCTGCTGCAGTTCCATTGTCAATTGGTAGGGTCAATGTGAGACAGTTATTTGCAGGATAATGTCTTGCAATAGAAGGATAGTTCCAGCTTGACTGTTGCTTCTTTGCAGAGAGGAACAATACAAGGCCCTCAACAAATTCATTAATGTACTATTTAATCATTCTTCCACCATTATGAATCCTAGACAGATATTTTCTATGATTCAGCTATCCTTTGGAGTTATATAGATTGATGTTTATTTTTTATATTTATACAGGCACTTTAATCTCTCTTAGAAGCCATCACAAGGTTTAAATGTTGGATAAGTTATTAAAAAAATGAAAATCACTCAGAGTTGAGAATGGTGACAACTACAGTATCAACTGTGATACGCTTTTGGCTATAAAACTAATCTGGTAGTCAATGGAATTTTTGAGTTATCGCTTATAATTGTCCAGACTAAAAGAGATGTCAGACAAGATGCCTGACTATTGTTGATGTGCTAGAGTTATTCATTTATACCTATGTTTCTGCTTTAACCCTTTGAATCTATAAGCTCAATATTTTGGCCTCAGTGTTATCTTTACTATAAACCATAAACTTAATATTTAGATATTGGAAGATTATTTCTGAAAGATATAATAAAAGGCTTATTATAGTAACAATTTATTTCCCTTCTTTAAATGGAATGATGGGAAAGCTTTAAGATGTTTCTGCATTAGTGTGAAGTTTGAACAGTGAAACTCTAACCAGGAATTTAATTTTTTCTAAGTCAAACTAAAGATACTAGTGGAACAATGTACAATCTAAATGGATATTATTAGGTATTATTTACAACCTAAATCTACAGCATTGTAATTCTGTGACCAAAAACAAAATAGCATGAAAATATAAAAGAGGTGTATTAATTTTTGAACTTCTATATATTCCTGATTTTGATTGAAGAGTTTCTGGGCTTTAGAATTTGATAATGATATCTAAAAATGTCTGGGAGTTTTGTATAATGGTGAAATTATAATGGTAAAGAAATTATATGAACCTGGTATCTTTGATTTCAAAGAAAATTAATTTCCATTAAAAATTGCTCAGAGTGTACTTACTCATGATCTATGAGTTATATATTTTATTTCAATATTCAGCATGGAAGATTTATTATAAAACTCTGTTTAATAAACTCATATCAAATAAACCAAATTTTAATGCTTCCTTTTAAATCAGATTTATGAAACCATATTTTTTTAATAATCTTATACAGGGTCTAGTAGAATGTTCTCCTAGATTTAAAATTGCTGACACACAGGTGTTTGTAGTGATGAGTGGGCAGGAGTTATGTCTTTTAAGCTGCAGAAGCAGCTGCCTTGCCATTTCAATTGCCATCATCACATAGAATGATGAACATTTTGTGTTTATGAAGAAAACTTATTTCAAAAGTGGTGACATCTTGAAGCTGGTTCACTCACCAGATCTATTCTCTTGTGATTCATTTCTCTGGGAATATTGGAAGGCTCAAGTCTTTAAACGTAGGCTGCAAATAATGGATAAACTGAAAGATTTTATTCACCATGAAATCACTGGAATACTAAAAGCAATGAAAAGGTGAGCATTGTAGAACTTCAAGCTGAACTTTCTGTGGTAAGCATTTGAAGGATATAATCTTTAATCAGAAAACAAAATGACAAAAGTAAAAAGTACTTCTTAAAGTAATGTTTTCAATAGGATCTTTGTTGTCGATTTTTATTTACATTCTGAACCTGAGAAATCTTTCATCTGGAACCTGTATTAACTTCAGCGTGAGAGCAAGCATTCAGATAATATAAGCTGTAAAACAAAGTAATGACAATAACATAGCAAAAATTGAAAATATTGTACTTTCTAAAAATTAGAATTTTGATAGGATTTATGTTGTCTTTTTAAAGAGGTGCTCTGGGTGTAATAGTTATCAACATAGGAAAGGGACATGGTGAACCAAGTTCAAACCTTTAACAAGGCAGTTTGCATTTCACATAGTGCTAATACACTTGGGAAAATTATGAATCCAACTATTCTCTCTCCAGCAATAGGTAAATAGTAGAGCAGATTGGCTTTTAACCTTGGTATAGCTAGCAGTTTAGGAAAAGAAAAACTCTGAATTCAAATCTGTTTAAATTCCACTTAAAAACATGACTTTGTGTTGCATCCAGCTCATGTGGAGGGGTTGGGTAAATATATATGTTGCCATTTTGATTTATGTTCCAAACCTGAGAAAGCATTTTACTGAACCTTGTATTAACCAAACAAAATTTGTAAATGCTTTTTTTTTTTTTAAACCTACCTCATGTTCTCTTTAATACATCTACATTTAATAGAAATTGAATGTTTGACAATAACGAGTTAGTTTTTGGCAGTCGGAATGTGAAAGGGTTAAACATTATTTGCCATGCTGTGCATCTTTTGCCGTGAAAAGAAGGAATAAAGAAAGACATGCATTAGTTTTATTTTCTGCAAGTTAGTCTTATGGAGAACTGCTTATTGCCTCGAGTCACTTCCATTCTGGTTTGATTTCACTGAGGTTTCTTAATGCATGTCCATTGGGGGGTAAGGGAGAGTAAGAATTACATTCATTTTCCAAGTATCTGCTATCTTCCAACATGACACGCATAACTGACCTCGTTTTCAGGTTCAGTTCATTGAAAACACTGCCACTGTATATAAATGATTGTTTTTATGTTTTCTGGTCACGTTACACCTGTTAAGAAAGTCTGCTATTGGCTAAATGTCAGATGGTATGGTAAGTGGAAGGTTTTCACCAGTTCACCAACTTTGATGGAATAGAAAGGCTCACAACATTCTAGCGAATGTTACTTGTTCATAGTATTAGACAGGTTGCACTTGTTAAAAGTCTGCATTGCTTGCGGCTCTGAAAACATTTGGCAACTTGCTCAGGACAGGCTGACTGCTTGGCTCAACTTTTATGCAGACTTGACTACAATTGACTGTTGACGATTATTGATCCTTCTCCTTTCCGTGTTTCAATGTAAAGTTTGCACTTGTGATGATTAGAGATGCTATCTGTCTCACCTGAAAATTGTAAGTCTAGATGTAATCCAGGCAATTTGATCAGAATTTGTTGCAGTCCAGGTTTTCCAACTATAACTGAGAGGAAATAGTATTACTTATATATATATATATATATATATATCAATAAAGTGAAAATTGACTTTATAAAGGAATTCTTAAAATGCAAACGAGGGCTAATTAAAATGATGTAATCCAAGCAATTTCATTAGAATTTCTTCTGGTTTGTGTTTTCTTTGTATAACTTGGATGAAATAGTGTGTGTGTGTGTATATATATATATATATACTATTTCATTTCGGTTATAGTTGGAAAACATGGTCTACAACAAATTCTGATCAAATTGCCTGGATTAAAGTATGTTCAATATCATTGATAGAGCTTATATATCCGTTGTAACCTAACAAAATGTTACTGAATGAGAAATAACTAATTGGAAATGAAATGGAAATCTTTATAAAATTAACAAAGTACAATACTCTCCATTGGTGTGAAGAAGGCAAACCACTGCTTGTGGTTTTCTTCTCAGTTAACATATCAACCCCCCTCTTAGAATAGTGTCCAATGTATTTATGGGGATTGAGACATAACCATTACTATTCATAGGTACAGTATATAACAATATCTAAGTTAGGATAGAGTAGATTTTCAACAGTGCTTGGTAACTATGAGTTTCTCACCTATGCAATTCCATATGTAAGAAACTGACTGTTATTAATGCAATTTTTTCTGTCTACACTATCCTAATTTGCATATGTGGGGGGGTGCATGCATGTAGTAAAATTATGTGAAAATCAAGTTTAAAAAATGAATTCAAAGATGAAAGATAATTTTAAAAAGGAATTTTTTTAAATTGAAAGGAATTGAGATGTAGTTATTAGTATATAATGAAACTGATTGTATCAATAGATATGTTTGTATTTTAATAATTCATTCTTAATAGTTTTTAAAGTCATTTTTAAATCTATTTTTTAAATTCTAGATTTGGAGCATTATCACAAAAAATATAAGTTAGGTTAGCATAGACACAGACTCAACAGTGCTTTGATGCTGTTACAGGTAAAATTTTCAACCTATAGCTGTATCAATTTTCTATCCAGAACTGCATAATTTCAACATAATATGAAATGAGCATAAAAAGCTCTCTGTGCATACCAGTTACAATTTCACCAGTCTTAAAAAATATTTCAGTAACAAACATGATGTGCACTAGTCCAAGCAATGATTGTACCTGATTATGAACAAAAATGATTCGATATTAGCTTGATGGAACTACCATTACCACTTGCATCACACAGGTACAATTATTAGTTTAAATCATGGGAGGTATTTCTGTCACATCTTATACTAGCTCTCATACAACAATATTGTTCCTGTAGATATATGACATTAAATCAATGTGTAATAAAATCTCCAATTTTTATATTTAAAAATTGTATATATATTTTCATGTGTGATTTTATATAAAAAGCGTGGATATATTTTATTTTCAAGCACGAGGGTAAGTCACCAGAATTGCAATATTTTGATATGAGAAAATTCTGCTGCTCAAGATACTTTGCTGAGGTCATGAAGGTGACAAACCACACCGGACTGAGATACCAAACATGCCAGATAATCTTTGAATGCTACTTGCCAGATTTGTCTCTATGGCTTGGAGCATAGTTTTAGGCCTACCTGACTTTGCCTGATTGTCGAGATTCTTGCAACCTGAGCAAAACTTCTTCAACCATCTGATTATTGTACTATAATCATCTGTGCCATTACCTTTCACAAAACAAATTTTTAGGGTTGCTCTATAGCATTATGGCTCAAACTCATAAAGCATAAGTTCCTGAATTAGACTACACTGCATGTTCATCTGTGTGGCTTTCAGATCACACAAGGAATAAAGGAATATACAATTACTCAGTGCACCAACTACCATGGTTTGCCCAGTTGGCTGGGGCTGTAGAATACACCAACTGCACCTCTGCAGAGGGGTAAGACACCTCCAATGAGTGTCCTGGATATGACACTATACAATCTGATGGTGAGGTTCCAGTGATGCAGAGCACCTCTTCATTGCCATTGCTCCCAGGTCCTCTCTAACCTGGAGTGGTAGCACCTGATAGTGTCCTATCTATGGGTTAAATAGAACTAACTGCATATTTATGCTAAACTGAATTGTTTGAATTAGAACTGTTTGACTAAACTGAAAAACTGTGCTTACATTTGAACTGCATGCTTATGCTAAACTGAATTGTTTGAAATGGAACTGTTTTTGACATTGAAACTGTACTTACACTAAATTGAATTGTTTAATATAGAACTGTTTTGACATTTAACTGTGTGTAAACAAAATCTATACTTATACTAAACTAAATTAGAACTGTTTGGATAAACTGAATAGCTTGAAATTGATATGTTTTCGACAATTAAACTGTGTACACATGCTAAACTGAATTGTTTGAAATAAAACTGACTATTCGCATAAAAATGGATTTGGCGTTAAATAACCTACAAAGATTGATATGCCATAAAACCCAACCAACCAACTACCATTATACTAACAACCATTGTGAATACCTCCCATAGCTTAAAATGCTTTTGTCATATGATATATGCACCACAAACTAGCACTTACTAGAATATTGCAAAACTTTTGACTCACCCTTATATGATACTTTTCTACCTTCCTATGTAAAATGTGTGTCTGTTTTGTTTTATGTATAATGCTCTTCCTTATTTCATCTGTAAAACATGTGAATATATTAGATATTCCTCTATAAAGCTACCCCTGTTTATATATATGTGTATAATATATATAAAGCATCTTATATATTTTCTTTTCATGTATAATGCTTTTCTTTATCTTTGTATGTAAAAACACAAATATATTTTTAATTCTTTGTTTAATGCTATTCGCAGCTTTCTTTCTGTAAAAAGTGTGAATATATTTCATTTTTATGTATAATACTATCTCTTATTTTTATATGTAAAAAGTATGAAGGCATTTTATTTTTTGGTTATTTGATTGCCAATTTACTATGGATGAATGTAAAGCAATTAGTTTTCAGTTGCATCAGCTTAAAACAATTTACATAGACAAACACAGACTTAAATATTTTGGACCACTTAAGATTGAGATAAGGTTTTTCTACATGAAAACATATCCATGGGCTGTGGAGGTGTGGGTGGACATTCACAAGAAGTAAATTAATATAAGTTGTTGCAGGTTGGCTGTATATAAGAAAAATATTTTTTAAGTAGTCAATACAGACAAGTTTGCTTTAAAATATCACAAGTGTATATAAGTAAACACCATTATTTTGTCTTTTAATTGACACTAATGAAAAAAATTCTTGCATTGTAGAGGAATAAATATCGAACTGAATATTCACTATAATAAGAAAGACAGAAAATGCCTCCTCTATTTCTACTGTAATTATTTGTGTATAATATTCATTCCTAACTTTGGACTACAAAATTCTGGTGTATGATACACACTGACTTTTTAGATTTTGTAGCAACTAAATTTATCCTTTGTTTAATTTTGCATTTGTACTGACTAAAAATAAGAATTTATATAGTTTCCACTATGTTGTAAAACACAAAATTTTCTCTTGTATTTATGGCAAACACAGGGACATATTCACGCAAAAACCCAACAAGCTTGTGACAAAAATTAGCTCACATCAGGAGAAACAAAATTATAAGCAAACACACATTCTTGTGGACATTTCTCTGTAACAGCAGAAAATACATTAGTTTGGACTATAGATATTACTTAGTTTTGGTCATGGATATTATGAGTCATATGGCCCAGAAAAAAAAGTTAATTATAAAGTTCTTGTGTATAATATTCGCCTTTACAGTATGTTTATTTTTTGTCTGTAATATAATGGCAAATATTTCAAGATGTTTCCAGTATTTATCCATAATACTGAAGCATGAGGCCAAGAGAAATGTGATAAAGAGATCAGCTCAATAACACCAGAAATTTATAATATGTTTGATAAAATTAATCGGGGTCAAACTTATAACTGAAAAAAAAAATAGTTCAAGATTTACATATTAAAATCTAAATAGCATGTAAAAACCTACTCATCCAGGTATGCTGACAACATAGACTCCTTTAACTTTAACCTCTGTTTCTCTGGGACATCACTTTTGGCAAGTCCTATTGATAGCATCTAGTGTCTGCACAGAACTTGATGAATGTAGGTTTTTGCTGGTCAGCTCACACTTATGGAGCTATGTGTAGGAGTCCATCTGAAAACTTTGCTTATCAGTTCATCGATACTTCTCCAGCTGTGTCCAGCATGTCTTGAATGCCTTTTTTGGATGGTTTGCGAGGTCAGAGTTAAATAGCTATTCAAACACTTTTTATGTTGGATGCTACTTCCAGGATTTGTTCAAAACAGCATGCAGCATTCTTGTGTGGTTCCCATGTATTTACCTTATCTTTCTGCCACAGTCAGGATGTGTTATAAGATCAATTTTTAAGCAGAATACAGCTGGTTTGAATTCAGACTTTTCTTTCTTCCAGACCAGCTGCAGTACCAAGAATTGAACAAAAATATTAGTTTTATATATATTATCATTCTTGATGTCACAGATCCACTTGTATAAACATTGTAAATGGCAATGTAAGTTGAAATCAAAGAGTTTTGTTGGATAAGCCATTGATCTTCATTTGTTAGTAGGACTATTGGGCTGATAGGAGGTACAGAATGACTAATATTGGCATTAGTATATCCATGATATACTAACACTGAACACAGTGGAAGGAAAGACAAGATAAACTTATATACATATACACAAACATTTAATATATACTATATAGATGCCAGTAGTATTAAAAGAAAGAATGCATATCCCAACAGATGAAAATATTTACATATTTTTCCATGCACAAGCAGTATATAGAAGGGGTACAAAAATGGGAAAAAGCTTACTTGATGAGTGTTTGGTAATATCACCATGTGGCTTTACTGTTCCCTGGCAGGGTCAGAGAAAATGTTTCTATTGTTCAAAGAATAGAGGCAAAAAGAGGTTGAGAAGGGGTTTCTGAGACTGTCTTGTGACACTCTATAAAGCCTTCTAATTGACATGCCAATTCTTCAAAGGAGACAATTATTTATTGTATCCCTACAAGACTGTTGAAATGCAACTTGGGTTTCTGTCACTTTGTTCGAAGGTTCTCACTTTATTTTTAATGTTAGTTGGAGAAAGAATAAATAGTGAATTTTTTTTTTTGGTGGGGGGTGTCTTTGATTAAACAAAGAACTCATTTTCTATGTCCTCCCAGAAAGGATGCATGATTCAAGCAAGCAAAATCTTCTTTCTCCAACTCCTCCTGCTTCTGTTTATACTAACACTGACCACTGTGGCGAGCTAATTGCATTTTTTTTATATGAGATGATTTTAATTCAAGCTGCTCTTATTTGACCATCTGTATAACAATGACCTTCTATGATCAAATTGTTCTATTGAATATATTACAATATTTTGATTTAGCGATATATCAGTTGATAAAAAGATTCTTAAATACACACTATGTTGACTATTTCTTAAATGCTGCCTTTGGTGACTATCAATACAATATCAAGTTACATTCTATTTGCAGAATTTAAATCAAAATCAATTGCAAATAAATAAAGGGAAGTACTCTATAATTAGCTGTAACTAAGTATCTCCCTTGATAAATTATAGTTGCTGGGATGAGTGCAAAGGCTGACTTCACACTATTAAGTTGCAAGTTGCACTGGAAAATTTTTTTATTCTTAAAATTATAACATTTTCATGATACTTTACAAAAAAAAAATCTCACTATAATGTACAATTTTTGCAATGTTATTGTAACATACATACAAAAACTTGGATCATTATGATATACTATGTATACTTGTGTTATGAATGACTTTTTAAGACCAATTTTTCTCCTCAAAAAGAAAGGGTCATTCATTAAATACAATATATGATAGCATAGCCAGAAGTTAAGGGTTGTTCATTGTACAAAATTGTTCAATACTCCAGTATATATTTTTTATTGTTTTTTTTTCTGGTTTTTTGCTTTTTTCATTTTTAATTGAATTATTAAATTTCTTTTATATATATTTTTACATTTTATTTATACTATAAGTTATAATGTTTCTCTTTTTCTTTTTTTAAATTTTTAGTTACTTTTTTCTTAATAATATGATGACTATTTGATTTTTTTATACAATAAACTCATGTCACCTTACTCATATCAAACCCAAATAGCCTGCCAGGAAATATACATGAAACAATGCACAAAACGATTATATTTCTTTTAAAATTTCTCATCATAAGCTTAATTATTTCTGTTGACAGACCCTCACACAGGTAAGTTGATCATACAGAAACTATCTCTATCTATTTCTGTCAACAAGCAACACTTTCAGGAGGTCACTGTGCACAGTCTCTAGAGGTCAAATGAAATTTCGGCACTCTTTTCATTTTTTTTTTTATGTTGTAATTGGCATTTCTGCTTGTCTTTTTATAACCTCTTGTCAACAAGTGCACATTAGTTTTCACTTAATGTTGGTTGTTAATGACACCAGCACCATAGACAGAAAGACAGACTGATGCCAAATGCATTTAAAAACAAATAAAAACGAAAGTGGGTTGGTGGTGCAGGAAATCAGTCTGTTATTGGAAATTTTGATGGTAATGCAGTTGTTGTCATTAAACTAAAGTCAGCCAATCAAATGAAATTATATCTAAATTGTCTTGTCAGAACTATAGAGTTTTATTCTAAACTGAATCTAATTTAAATTTTGCCCTGTATTTTAGATGAATTAATAGTTGCCCATGTATATACTTATACACACAAGTATGTGTGTATACATATGTATTGAGACATAGGAGTATATATATATATATATATATATATACATACATACACACACACACACACATGTAAGTCTGCATATATATATATATATATATATATATATAGATGTTCATGTGTATATACACATATATGCTCAAGTGTGTGTGTGTGTATATATATATATATATATATACACACACACACACATATGTATATATACACTCATTTGTATACATGCATATACGCATATATATATATATACATATATTTATGAATGTATATATATATATATATATATAATGTGTGTGTGTGTGTACACTTGTATATAAGTGTATATATGGGATGGTACAGATATATATATATATATATATATAGAGAGAGAGTGATGTGCATATGTACATATATAAGAATGTGTGAGTCTACATTTTTGGTTTTGCTGCTTGGTGACATGGAAAGCAATTCCAAAAAATGCATTGGTAAAAGTATTTGCTAGTCCAGATTGCTGACAGTTACCTACCTTCCTCTTCAGTTTCTTTTTTTTTCATACTGAGAGTTTTTTTATTCACCTCCTTCTCTCTGTAATGCCTGGCTGTGTGTTTGCAAAGCCTAATTTGGAATTTTAAACATCAGCAAACATCAAATTGATTTGTTTATTGAAAAATATTTTTCTTGGCAAGTTTACAGTGGCAGAATTTAATGGAAACTTGGTGACATAAAGTCAGCAGTAATAAAACATAAAAAATAAATTAAAAAAAAATGTTTCTGCAATCAACAGAGGATATAGAGAAAATAACTGATTTCCTACATGTTTTTTTTTTTTAACTTTCCAAGGTTTAAATGATTAACAAGATACCAAGTTTAATCCACAAAGCTGAACAAAAGTACTTACAGTATCATTCATTGGTAAATTCTGACCAATCTTTTATAACTCTAAACTAAAGATATCAGCATTTTATTAGATCAAGTTAAACACTATACAATAATTATCATCATCAAGGTGTACCAGCAGCATGGATTCCCTTATCTCTCTCTGTCTCTGTCCACCTGTATTGTCCTCTAGATGGCATCCAGTGTTTGCACAGAGCTAATGAATGTAAGATTTTGTTGGTCAGCCAAAACTGGTTTGTCCATATGTAAGAGTCCATTGGAGAACAATGCTTATGAGTCTATCATTTCTTCTCCAGCAGTGCCCAGCATGTCTTGCTCATCTTGGATAGTTTATGATAGGAAGATTTGTTGCGATACTGCTACTTTTTTATAGGGTGCTACTTCTAGGATTTGTTCAAAACAACATGCAACATTCTTTTGTAATTTTTATCTAGCTTTTTATCCAGGCATTTTATTAGAGTCCCAGTGGTGCAACCATACATGACATGGCTACAACTTGAAAGAATTCTCATTTTATTTTATCAGAGCAATCAGATTTCCATATTGTTGTTAACCTGTTACTAATGTCCATGCCATTCCTATGCATATGTTAACATCATTTTCAGTAGATGAGATATTGCTACCTAGGTACACAAATTGGTCTACTAATTTTGAAGGCTTGCCATTTAATGAGGAGATGACACCATTTTGATTAAAACACATGAACTCAGTTTTATCTAAATTCACATAGAGATGAAAGCCTGTTGCTGTCTACTCCAGGTATGTTTTAGAGATTTAGCCTGAGCAAGAAGCACTAGATTATCTGCATAATCTGCATCCGTTATAGTTTCTTCTGGAATGCTGGCATAGTAGATATTTCACCTGCCAGCATATCTCTGGGTCAGATGTTCAAATCAGACCTGGGTTTATTCCTTGAATTCAATAATAACAGAATCTAAAGCAATGGTTTTCATACTTTTCATGAAAACGAATTGAGTAATAAAAAAAAGGATTCTATTTCATTTGTTCAATTTAATTCCCTTATTTTCCATTCAGAGAATATGGCTTGTTTAATATTGATGATGCTCATAGTGTAACAGTTATTGCCATAGGAAATTGACATGATGACTCAAGTTTCAATCCTCAATGAGGCATTTTGAATTCCCTATTACACTAATATCCTCTGGAAAGGGATGAATCCAACTATTTTCCCTCCAGCTATGGATAAATAGTAGGGCAGATTAGACTCTTTAATATTGGTATAACAACTTGTCTAGGAGAAGGAAAACTCTGAATTCAAACTGAAAGGGCACTCTTCTTGTTAGTCAAACTACTTTGAAAGCTCCTACTCCACAATATTTACTCCATGCTTGTAAGAAAAAAAGAAAGATCTGGGATCGAAAGACTTGCAGTATTACAATATTAAAGTGCCTAAGACAGTGGTTTTCAAAGTGTGGTCTTGGGACCACAAGGGGTCTTCAACATTAAGAGCAAAGCTCCTCTGACACTGTCTTGAAAGTTTATATTACTCCATTAGTGATAGAACCACAAATTTATATTACTAGGACACATCAATGAAAATTCAGTTTAAACAGCAACTACTCCCCAAACTTTGGCTTAGTATGGTTTCTGAGTTTCTACTGTTGTCTCAAAAAGCAGACAAAATGGTAACTCCATCTAGCTAATTTTTTTTTTTTTTTTTTTTTTTTTTTTTCCCCAGATATAATTATGATCATGGCATAGACTGGTGCATACTGAACAAACATTTTTTAAGACGAGTCAATCTATAATTGTTATACATTGAGCTTTTCCTGTTACATAGTACCATGCTGTTCCAGAAAGAAAATTGATACTGTTACTGTTTGAAAATTTCAAAACACAGATACATCAACAACAATGAGATAATTTTTTAATATCAGTTATACTGTTCTTTTTGTTAATCTTTAAAAACATGGCCAATCTAAACCATGATCATTACTGATTATATCTGAAAAAAATGATTAGACATTAGCTAGATGGAGCTACCATTGCCACTGCCTAATTTCATTTACACCACACAGGTGACAGTTTAAAAGGTGGGAGCTATTTCTGTCACAACTTGCATAATGTTCCAATGGAAATAATAAAATTTTGGTATTTTTTGTTTAGAAGGAAATTAACTTTTTATAAAAAATTGGTTGGAGTGTACTTATTTACAAGTAGTACTGTTCCCCTATTGAATTCAAATTCTCCTTCAGTGCCTCATCATGGTGCTGCAGTGGTAATGGCTCTCTTATGTCTATGTTAGTGGGGTGTATGCAGTGGTGGGATTCAAAATTTTTTAGAGCAGGTTCACTCACTCCTTCAATCTCTAGCTGTAAACTATGCAAAGGTTGATCTTTGGGTTATCACTTGCAATAGTCTCTCAAGTGAAAATATTAATTTTTATTATATTCCCGACTTTAAAAAAATGTCTAAATGAATAAAAGATTGAGAACCCTTGATTTAAGCTAACAACCAGTTCTTGGAATTAATGGAATTTCAAGAACAGGTTCTTAAAAAACCAATGTGAACTTGCTGAATCCTATCACTGGGAGTATGTTCTGGCAGGACCAACCAAACTACAAATGTACCAAATTATCAACCCTATGAAAGGACTCATTTGCTAACATGAACACATGGTTATATTCACTATAAGCAATATTGTTTTATTTCTTAATTCAAATTTTCTAACATCAAAAGAAAATAATCAACAAATTATTCATTCTTGCTAAAATAATTATTTATATTTGATTAAACATTATTCCTTATGTTTATAGGTAAAGCTGGAAACATAAAATAGTTACAAATTATCATTACTTAGGTAGGACAGAAAAAACAAAATGCTTAAACTGATAAATCTCTTTTTTATTACTCACTCAGACATTAAAAAAATTAGCAATTATGATTAAATTCTTGAACACTTGCCTGATGTAGATGGATACTTCAGCTAGTATGTTAATACAATTTACAGGACTTCTTTTATTGATTTTTCATTTATTTTCATTGCACTACCAAGGCAATCAACTGTTCTTTCACCAAGTTATCATCTACCTATCACCACCATCACAACACAAACTTCAATATTGCATTTGAAGTCAAGATTGTAATTGAGAGTATGCAGACCCATGCAAAACAACATGGTATTACTTTTCAGATTTTATACTGATAACCAAAGAGAGAGAAAGAGAGAAAGTAAGAGCTGGTGCTTAATTTACTAGAATGTCTGTCTGGAAAAGAAGAAAAAAGTTAAGAAATCTCTCATGCAATTCAGATGAACTGCCTTTGGGCAGAAACACAAGTGAATATTGTAAGATGCTCATAACTTATTAGAAAACTGAAAAGTTTTTTCTTTCTTTTTTTATTCCCTACATAAGAAAAAAAATTCATTTTTTTCCCTTTGACTCTTAATGTAATTTTTTCATCTCTCTTTTCTTTTACTTTTTGGAAATATACCTTTAAAGTTTCTTGGGGTTTTTTTTGTTGTTTTTTTTTCATTTAATATTTTTTTTGTTTAAGTATTATGAAAGTTTATAAATTTCATCTAGTTTACATTGTACACTTCTCTTGATATGAAATCATAAGTTTGAAAATAATTGTTTAGACTGTGCATTCAAGTGAGTCAAATTTCTCAAGTTGCTATTTCTATTTCACTTTTGTTTCCTTTCACCTTTGTTTCTAATCATCAAAGTGACCTGTCTTCCAAATTTTTCAACAAATTAAATATTCTGTGGTCTCCATTTTTTATCACTTTTGTATGTTAAGTAGCTACATAATATGGTGAAATAACATCATGCACTATATTTAGTTTCTAAAATACATAATTTGAAATTTAATGTTAAAATATTCCTCAATTTGTTTTTGTTAATATTAAACATATAAACACTAAGCTGAGAATTGTAAATATTAAACATATAAAAACCAAGTAGAGAACAGTAAATATTAAATATATCAACACCAAGCAGAGAATTGTGATGTATATACCATAGTATATCAAGAATATATATGCTATATGAAACACACTTGATAGAAAGGGACTAATAACTTAATAATCAAGTTAACATTATGTTTATTCACTGCACTAATAAATTTTTATGCTTAGTTTTGTTGGTTGTATTGAAAAATAAGTGAAAATATATGAAATCTTATTTTTTAATCAGTATTATTTTATTATAACTAATATGAACTAGTAAAATATCAAAAGTTTGCAGACAGTGGGTTTTCTAAATATTACCCAATTTGTTTTAAAACTGGCAGACAGCTTTTCCATATCAATTCAAATAAGAGTATGAGCAAAGTCAGTCAAAATATCATATTTTAATTTTACATCTATATCCTACTGTGCACTCATCTTAAAGAGGAATTATTGATACTACACATACTTAAAAGTGAAATTTTACATCCTATTTTCAAAGATAATTATTTAGATAGTATACCCATCTCTCTTCTTCTCTATTTACTTGATGTTTAGTGTAAACAGGTTGCATATCCATGGATTGCATATTTCTTGGTCACCTCTGAGTTCAAACGCTACCAGCATCTTTACAAATTAAAATAATTTGTTAGAAGATCTCTAATGTATGAATAAAGACCATCAGATTCTATAAACATAACTTCTAAGATGAGGAGTTATTATTTACATATCTCAGACTATTGTTCTTATCTTGATTGTTATATTCACAATGTTTCAGCCATTATACTCTCCAGCTTTTTTCAAGTCTCTTTTAGTGTAATTGGTCATCTTCAGGGAAATTCAAACCAAACCTTTTATTCAATCCATGCTTTTGGAATTTTCCATATCAGTTAATTCATCTCCTTAATTATTTCTCTCTTATAATGCCACTTCTCTTTCCTTTGAATTCAAGCCCAGGGATTGAACTCACAACCTCCAGGTGGATTCTAACTAGAAGCTCTTTACTAATGCCTTTGTCCTCTCATCTCTTATCCCATTAGAAAACATCCAGATACTATTTTTAAGTGCCTTAAACCTAATTTCATTTTTGGGCATTTCTTCAATAATAGCATGTCTCAATACCTCTGCTATGATCAGAAGGTAACACGAGGCCAATGTGTAAGTGGTATAGATTTCAATTCAAAGTTTTCCTTCTCCTAGACTCAATGCCATAACAAGGCTAAAGAGCCCAATCTGTCCTATTTAACCATAGTTAAAGGAGAGGAGGTGGATTCATACCCTCCCCAAGGGTATTAGTGCAAGGTGTAATGCTAACAGCTTCATCCAGAATTAAAAATAAAGATGAAGAAAATAGTCTGAATCATATAAATGTTTTATAAACATGTTTAGCAATGCAGATTCCTAATCATAATGTAAGTTCAGATGATTACATTGACCTGTCTAAGACATTTTGGCACCCACTGTTTAACATTGGACATTGTGGCATCCATTGTTTGATATGACGTATTTTCGCATGTACATTTTGTCACTAAGAATATTTAAGTAACAACACTAACCCTAAATCTAATGTTTATATTTCTTCAGGTAGTGGTTTTTATCATAGTAAATAGACTCAGTGACTAGACTTCAAATCTTGAACATGGCTGTTTACATTTCACTTCAAAGCCATGAATCCATCTTTTCTCCTCCCAGCTATGGTTTGATAATATATAGGCAGGGCCCTTTAGCCTTGGTATGACAACCAGTCTGGAAAAAAGAAAACTCTATTCAAACCAGCTCTACTCAGCTGAAAAATTAACCTTGTAGCATATCCTGCTCATGATGGAGAGGTTGGGAAGATATATGCAAAATCTTTTTTTCTCCTCTAAAGTATCTACACCACACCAAAATATCCAATACCAAAATATGATAATTAAAATGACCAATTCTCTATGCTGTCATTTACTAAGCTCAGCTTAGTTTAGCAAAAGACCAAGAGTATGAGGACACCCAGTGAGAACTGATCTCACAAACAATAATCTACTCATGTAGTTTGTTTACCATCACACTATATGAGGCACCAAATATCTGATTTTGTGAATTGACAGCTATGATAGGATGTGAAATTTCCCAGGATTATCATGTAGCGCTTTCTAGTCTTGTTCTTAGTAATTTTAAGCTTCACATGGAAATTGTTGGGTTCCTTTTGTTATTGTTTTATAATTTAAAATTTCAGAAATTTTTTTAAATGGATAAACAACTAGTTTACTGAAAAGAGTGATTGGTTTTGGGTTCTTTGTTGAATGGCATATTAACCTTCATAGGTTATTTCATGCCAAAGCTATCTTTGTAGAAGAACAGTAATAGTATTATTTGACCTATAGCAAGAGGATATGGGGGGTTATACATTTCCTTAGGGTATTTGTCTAAAAGTGAACATAAAAGCACACCTGAAGTTCAAACTTGCTTACTATGATGTCAGAGTCCAACACATTTGCCACTACACCACAGGATTCCACCCTTTACTGAAAATATATTTATTTGGTACTACATGGTTGTTATAGATAAGCCAGTTTGTAATAGTAACACCCACTACTCTTGCACAATCATGGATTTCCAAATGGATCAGGGTGTAGGCTTGGACACTGTTGTATCTAAGATCAGCAGTTGCTTATGCAGAGAGTTTCCTCTCTCCACCAATGTCGTTCAAGAGAAGGGTATATATTTATCCAAATCCTTCATCACAGGAAAGCTATAAGAGAAGGTCAGTTTTTTAAGTGTATTAAAGCTGGTTTGAATTCAGAGTTTCCCTTCTCTTAGACTGCTTGCTTAACCAAGACTAAAGAACGGTCTTCCCTACTATTTTTCCATACCTGGAGAAAGAAAAGATGGGTTCATACCTTTCACAAGAGTATTAGTGCCAAATGAAATGGAAACTGATTCATCCAGAATTTGAATTGTTGTTATCAATTTTATTTCCTTAAAGAATAACCATTATGCTAAACAAGCCTCCAAAGAGAAAGGTAGTTACCAATACAGCTTGGTGCCAATGTAATTACTGAAACTGAAAAAAGGAGTTTGATGACAATATAGGACTACTGCAAGGTGGTGTTATAGCTTGCAAGCTAGACTAGCAAACCTTCATGTGTGAGTTCAATTCTCCTTGGGTGCCCCATTCATATAGCTTTGTGCCACATCTCAGCAAAAAGCTTAGTAAATTACTACAGCTCTTGGATTTGAATTCAGATATGCCTTTCTTATCGATGAGTCATATATGAGGCTCTAGCAAGTAAAAGCCAAGTAGCCATGCAACTGCCAACAATTATTGAGAAAATATTTTTGCAAGGAACTTATTCAGGATATCTATTAATTAGTAATCAGGTAACTATGCCTTTTTCTAAGAATCAGTTATTAGATAATAAATAAAAATGTACCAGTCTAAATCAATCAGAAAATGATTTCAATTTTTGCAAAAATGATCATTAAATAATAAACAGTAAGACCCAGAAAAATAATAATTTTGATAAAATTTGAAAGCTTTATTCTTCAATCTTTTAATCATATTTATAGTTTTAATTTTCACACACATTATATTACTTTATTTCATCGAGTATGAAAAAATTCTTTACATGCTAAAATTTAAGACAACCATTAGTGTGTGTTCTTTAATTGTTTTAGAAGTTTCAAACAAACAATAATCCTTGAAAAATGTATTTGGCAATACCATTTTCTCTGTTCATATTGAAATGATATATTTTGGAAATTAATATCAAGATATTTGTTAAAGAATTTCTGCAAGCTTTTTAGTTGACAACGTTAAACATTACAAAATAGAAAAATACTCACTAACCTGTATCCAATGGAATATTTCAATTGTCTGTTTCTTTCAAAAGATTTCTATGCTCTTGACTATAAAAAAAAGCTGTATCATTAGATATTTCCTCCTCTGTGGGACAATATTTTCGTATAGCACAACTTGCTACATAAAAAGTGAGATCCTCATAACCTTCGGGGTACTAGTTTCTAGAGCTGATAAGTGATCAAACATTTGGCATGCCACTTCATTCAACAAATATCTATATTTTGAATAATTATGATCTGGATCAACTTTAACTTCAAATTATAATAAAGGATTCCTAGTACTAGGTATAATTGCTAATTAGTTAATTACTGGATATCACTAACAAGGCTCTTCCTGAAGATTTTTTCTAATAATTGTTAGTTAGGTTACCACAGGCCTACCTCCAGTTAAATGGCTACCAGATTTTTTTCTTGCTTTCATCTGGATTGTATACTAAAGTCTGATATTTTATCCATAGCTGGGAGTGGAGAGTGTTGTGAATAGATAGATTCATGACCTTTGTCATTTGTGTGATGTGAATACAATCATCCTCAGCTAGAATTTGAACCTGTCTTGTCAAATCCTGAGACTCAAAGTGGTAGTACCTGTTAGGGTCCTATCTATGGATCAAATAGATCTGTTAGTAAATTATTTGTATTTGATAAGAATAACTGTGTACCAAAAAAAAAAAAAAAACTTAAGAAACTAGTTTCCATAGCAAGATTAAAGAGACCAATCTGCCCTACTATTTACCCATAGCTGGAAAGCAAATTGTTGGATTCATACTTTTTCTTTGATGTGAAATGCAAACAGGATTTGAACTCAGATCACCATATCCATTTCTTACAACAATAACCATCACACTACAAGCACCTCTCTTGTTATCTAAGCTTCTCAGAAATGTAAGGAGGGGGAGAACACTTTTCAGAAATAACAATAAACAGAGAGATAGACATTTAACATCTATTACTACAAATTCACCCACAAAGTCATTGCAAAAAGAAATTTGTCTAAATTTATCAAAGCAGAAAGTAGTGCACGTATCTTTTGAATCAACTAAAAGACTGTGTAACTGTTTTTATTTTGTATTTTAAACAAAACTAGAGCATCTCATCTGCTTGTGATGGCATATTTTGATGACAGTCTTAACCAGAATTTGTTAGAATTAATACACAAAAACACTGAGACATGGAATTAAATCAACAACTGTAAATGGCAGATTGCACTCTCCAAGATAATTCTAAGCTTTGGTGTTTGAAATATGGGGGAAATAATAATTTTGAAATGACTTGTCTTAAATTAGTCACGTGCATACAAGCATGCATACCCACCTCAAGAAAGAGAGAAATTGCTATTACAAATATTAAATTGACTTCTTGTAAATGTGTACATTTTCTGAAAGTCAAAAACAGTTCATACATCATCTTTATTTATTTATTTATTTATTTTTTTGTCAACTACTGCTAGGTTGAGTCAAAAGTTTTACACAATCTGGAAATGTGCTAGTTTCTGGAATAAACTCAATAAATTTGAGGAAATCAAACTGATGTCATACCCAGTATATAATCCAGACCTAGCTCCCTTGGATTATTTCTAATTCTGATCCATGGCTCACTTCCTGTGCTCATGACTCTTGAACAACTAAGAGGAGGCAGAAGCTTCAATGAAGGAATTCTTCACCTCAAAGGAGAAGAACTGGTATCAGTATGGGATTGAAGAACTAGCTGAAAGGTGGCTTCAAACAATGCAACAGTGACCTCAACTTTAGATGCTAGACTACTTTTGTTGTAACTTGAAGAATGAAGCAAATCAGTTACCAAAATATTGCAAAACTTTTGACTCACCCTAGTATTAATATTAATTTTGACTAGTATTTCTTTCATTTTGATTTTTGGTTGCTTTTTATCCCAGTTCACTTGGACTGTCAATTGAGGAAGCCTCGTTAAACATACCAGCTGCTCTTAACTACAAGAAACCATTGTTTATAAAAGCTTAAATTTAATCTTTTTAAACTATCCTTTACACTTTTCTCTATCGCTCTCAGCACCATGTTTACTGCTATTGCTTGTTACTTATATTATTAGTTGTATCTTATTTATTTTTAGATAGTGTTCAATGTCAACTTTTATCATCATTATTAATTATTAATTTTTAAATACCATTGTCTTTCATTTTAACAATTATTATTAATAATAGTAACTTTTATATAGTATTTTCTTTTAGTTGCAACTCACTTGAGTTATCAATATCTGTCAATATGTTTCCTCATCACAGATTAACATATTGAATCATGATAAAAAAAAACCCAACTAAAATGCCATTTAAAAATTAATAATAATGATGATGATGGGGATTGACAAAAAACTCCATTTAAAAAATTGGTAAAAGACACTATTAGCATAAAAATTATAGCAGCTACAAATATGCAGCACACACATAATTTTTCATATATCTATATCTAAGCTCTGCTTTGCTGAAAAAAATGATGTTTGAGTACCTAATGGTTAAGTTAAAGACTACTTTCACTGGTGATTTGTTTATAGTGGTAGAGGCTTTTGTAGAACCAGGTATGTTTTTTAAATGAACTGAGAACTGAAGAATGAGGCATCAGAGAGTCACAGATTCTTTAAATGACACTTTGTAGATTTTGAATTCAGAGTTTTTTTTAATAAGGCTAAAGAGCCAAGTCTGTCCTACCATTTACCTATAGCTGGGTAGGGAATAAAAGGATTTGTACCTTTCTCAATGTAAAGACACAAACTGCCTAATCCAAGATTTGAACTTGGCTTGTTAAATCTATTTCCTCAAATGATAACTGTTAAAACCAAAGGAGGTAACTCATAGTTAACATTCACAGATAAATGTATTTAGAGTACTTATACAAAATGATAGGATATTCATTTGTGCATCATAAATCTATATTATAACAATCTGATTTTTCTATGTAAAAGGCAAGGTTTGTTAAGAATAATAACAATTTTCTATACTTGTACAACATAAGCAATTAAGAAATAACACACTCTATCTATTTGTTTTATATAGTGTTATCCAGGGCACAAAAGCAAAGTTCGAAGGGAATAATGACCATTTTGTATGCTTTTATAACATAACCAATTAAGAAATAACATATCATTCAGGAACAAAATTTGTATTACATAGTGTTATTATTAATTTTTGGTATTTTCTTTCATTGCTTTTTATTCTCAACACACTTCAGTTGTCAATCTTCTATATGCCTTTCCCCAGGATATTAGCATGATGTGAAAATACCAACAGCCTGTTACAAGGGTCATGTGAATGTGGTAGCAAATTATGAAATGAGTAAGACAAGAAAACATTAAAATAAACAAAAGGAGTTTGAGTTGAAACAGATGTTCTTTTTTTATATATTATTTTTGGTAATGAGCAACTGCTTACAAAAATATATATTAATCTTTATATGTGTACAGTGTACATGAATGTTTTAGAATTCTTTTTAAAATGTTTACTTGCTAGTCAATCTTGAAATTCCTTAAAGGATAAAACTTAAAAATTTTGGAGCTGATTACTTTTTGTTTGTTTGTCTTCTGAGAACTGTTGGGATTGCTATTGAATAATTCTGGGGATTTGGTCTATTTATACTCACTAGTTTTTTGGCAGTAAAATAGGGAAAAGTTCTTTCTGAAAACCATGACATATTTGGGTCTTTTTCTATTTTTAGATTTGATGACACAGATGGGTTAGGGACCTTTGCAAACCTTATCCAAGATTTGAACTTAGCTTGTCCTGTCCATTTTCAATAATGATAACTGTTTCACCATGAGTGCCTCATACTAACATGTTATGTTGTTCAGAAAATACTGCCCAATTTTAGTATAAACTGTTAAAAAAACTGTTTAAATTCTGTTATAATGAATTATTTTCATAGTAGTTGTAGAAAAAAATCACATTTCTAATGATTAAAGTGTACTCTTTGTTAATTTTCTATTCTTTCAGATTTTGATTTTTAAGGTTATATATAAATGTCATTTATATAATCATGAACATGAAAAAAGAAGTGGTGCATTTACTTTTAAAGCTTGGTCATAATTTTGCTTCATGACAAAATGCTGCCAGGATGACACTGCAGAAACTCACAATATGAGACTTTTCCACATCCACCATATTCTCCTGATCTCTCAGCTACCAACTACAATTTTTTCAAGCAATTGGACACTTTCTTTACACCTAAAATCTTTCTGTTGCAAAGGAGAAGTAGAAAATGCATTTAAGGATTTCTTGGCATCAAAACCTTTAAAATCTTAAATAACCTTGTTAAATCAATGGCAGAAATGCTAACATGTTCTGGGATTATATTTTGACTGATTAAAACTTTGTTTAAGTTCATTAATTCAGTGATAAAAGTTTATCCTAAAATCAAACAATATTATATAAATAAATAAAAATAGAAGTAAAATATTTTGATCCTGTTTTGCCACATGGTTATCTGGTTTCTCTCTATTATTTATCTGGTAATATTTTCTCTAATGCATGATAAGTTCACTTTTTCTTCACATTGACACTGTATGAAACTGATTATTGCTACCTACTTGCTGAAGATGAAAAAAAAATATGCAACTAATTTCTTTGATAAGAAAATCATGAATTTATGATCCATTGATATTGCAAAAATTTTTTCCTTTTTTTTTTTTAGTTTTTGAATTCTTTTATCACTTATATGTGGCACTTAAACAAGTAGGTCTTAGGTGAATGCAGAAATCTTTAAGATATAAATGCAGTTTTTTTTTTTTGTTGTTTTTTTTAATGGAAACTTTTTAAAAAAATCAATTTTTATCATTATCACATGGATCTCACATTCACTAACTGGCCTGCATCTACATTTATGTATCAGATTTCTTTTTCCTCAGTTTTTTCAAATCTTATCAGAAATTCTGAAATTAGTTTGTCACTATACTGACTCACTGGCATCTTTGGAGCAATATCTTTATTTTTGTTGTTTTTATCACCTTGTTTTGATGGGTATACTATCTGCTTTTCAACATGTTTTGGCAGCAATTTTTCAATTTTTAAGCAGGTTTTATTGGAGACCATAGATCAGGTTTGTTTTCACAGTTTTATAGCAATTTTTCCTTTTATATAAAAATATGGATGTTTGGTTCCAATGTAAGTAAAAAATTTAACGCATAATAGCTCTAATAGTATTTTCAACCAATGATATTCATCTTTAAAGGTCAGACTGAGATGTTATGAGTTGGAATTTAAAACAACCAAAAGAAGAAAAAAAAACAAATTTTTTAAACAAACTTTGTTTTTAGTTTTTATATAAACAGCTTTCACTCATACACAAACTCACACACACTTATGTACATATATATATATATATATATATGTATATAGAGAGAGATAGAGAATCCCAGATGTCATCAGGAAGTCAATAATATTGCTTGTTTGTTTTATTATTGATTATCCTATCACTTCTGATCCATGCTATGTACATCTTTATTTGTGTGTGTATGTATGTATATATATATATATATATATATATATATATATACACACAGTGTATCACAAAAGTGAGTACACCCCTCACATTTCTGCAGATATTTAAGTATATCTCTTCATGGGACAACACTGACAAAATGACACTTTTACACAATAAAAAGTAGTCTGTGCAGCTTATATAACAGAGTTAATTTATTTTCCCCTCAACATAACTCAAAATATAACCATTAAAAGCTAAACCCCTTCCAACAAAAGTGAGTACACCCCTAAGAAACTGCACCCCTAAATGTCCAAATTGAGTACTGCTTGTCATTTTCCCTCCAAAATGTCATGTGCCTCATTAGTGTTACTAGGCCCATGTGTGCATGTGGAGCAGGTGTGTTCAAATTTGTAGTGAAGCTCTCATACTGGTCACTGAAAGTTCCAACATGGCACAGAACTCTCTGAGGATCTTAAAAGACGTATTGTTGCACTACATGAAGATGGCCAAGGCTACAAGAAGATTGCCAAGACCCTGAAACTGAGCTACAGCATAGTGACTAAGATCATCCAGCATTTTAAAAGAGCAGGCTCCACTCAGAACAGGCCTCTGGTAGGTCATCCAAAGAAGCTGAGCGTCACATTCAAATGCTTTCTTTGAAAGATCGGCATAGGAGTGCTGTCAGCATTGCTGCAGAGATTGAAGAGGTGGGGGGTCAGCCTGTTAGTGCTCAGACCATACGCCGCACTCTACATCAAATTGGTGTGCATGGCTGTCACCCCAGGAGGAAGCCTCTTCTAAAGATGATACACAAGAAAGCCTCCAAACAGTTTGCTGAAGACATGTCAACAAAGCACATGGATTACTGGAAACATATCCTATGGTTTGATGAGATGAAGATTAATTTGTTTTGTTGCGATGGCTTCAAGCATGTGTGACGGCGACCAGGTGAGGAGTACAAAGATAAGTGTGTCATGCCTACAGTCAAGCATGGTGGTGGGAATGTCATGGTCTGGGGCTTCATGAGTGCTGTAGGTGTTGGAGCTTTACATTTCATTGAGGGAAACCTGAACTCCATGTACTGTGAAATACTGCAGCAGAGCATGATCCCCTCCCTTCAGAAACTGGGTCGCAGGGCAGTGTTCCAGATGACAATCACCCCAAACACACCTCCAAGACGACCACTGCTTTACTGAAGAACCTGAGGGTAAAGGTGATGGACTGGCCAAGCATGTCTCCAGACTTGAACCCAATAGAACATCTTTGGGGGATCCTCAAGCGGAAGGTGAAGGTGCGCAAAGTCTCAAATATCCGCCAGCTCCGCAACGTCGTCATGAAGGAGTGGAAGAGCATTCCAGTGGCTACCTGTGAAGCTCTGGCAAACTCCATGCCCAGGAGAGTAAAGGCAGTTCTGGATAATGATAGTGGCCACACAAAATATTGACAGTTGAAATGGTGTATGTTAATATTGACAACTTGCCCTAAGGGCTGTACTCACTTTTGTTGGCAGGGGTTTAGCTTTTAACAGCTATATTTTGAGGGGAAAATAAATTAACTCTGTTATATAAGCTACACACTGACTACTTTTCATTATGTAAAAGTGTCATTTTGTCAGTGTTGTCCCATGAAGAGATATACTTAAATATCTGCAGAAATGTGAGGGGTGTACTCACTTTTGTAATACACGGTATATGTACACACATATGCCTATATATGCATGTATATATATATATATGTGTGTGTGTGTGTGTGTATATATATATATATATATATATATACGTACACACATATGATGCCTATATATGCGTGCATATATATATATGTGTGTGTGTGTAGTTGTGCAGCAGTCCTTCATTTAAGCATGTTTGATTAAATATTACACATCTTGTCTTTATAATTTTATTAGGATCCTTTCAAGTTTCCTGACAAAGTCTTTTTTGTTTTAGGTAGGAGTTAGTAGATGAATTTATTGAAAATGTCCTGAGCACTTTTAGACACTTCATAGGCCATCATCAGAGGTTGTTTGCAAGTGTTTTTTTAAAAGATTTTATATATTGTCACTTATGAGTTAATTCTTACTTCTCCAGCAGTACCCAGCATCTCTTGTTCATCTTACTTTGATGTTTTGTTGGATGGAAAGTAATTTCCATACATCTGCAGTTTTGTGGATTGCTGCTTCTAGGATTTGTTCCAAAAGACACTTAGCATTTTTGTGTAGTTCTCATCTAGCTTTTACACCAAGTATTTCATTAGAGTCCAGGTACTAAATCCATAAAGTAGTACTGACACTGCCCCACTAACTTCTTTATCATTGTACCTGGAGTCTTGCAAAGAGATGCATTAGCACTATATATATTTATAATCTGCCTACATTACATGTTATGAATGTCAATGGATCTAATAAAAAAAATTGTTTTACATTAAAAAAGACAAGAAGCAGATAATATCCTGTAGAAACATATATAGTCTTGTTCAAGTAATTTTCATGTAGCAATCCACACTATCATAACTATCTGCCCAGGCTATTCATACAAAGTGATAACTATATCCATTGTCAGTCCTGACAGCATTTACTAATTGATCCATTCATGGTTATATTCGAATAATAAAAATTTTAAAAACTCTGAGTCATTTATAAACAAAACCCTTGGCTGAACTTTTGACAAGGTTGGAATATACAAACCATAACTAGAGTTTCAATTTGGACAACTTCATATTGATTTTTTTAGAGCTAAAACATTGCAAAATATAGGAATTATAATTATTGGATACAGTAGAAAAACTGACAAATCATGGAACATTTTTGTAAGAAATATTATCCTTCATAAATTTATTGAACAGTTGGGATGATAGTGTTTTTTTTCCTTGTGCATATATAAATTTTTACAGAGATAAGACCTCAGTTAAAATAAAGTTATATAGATAATTATTCAGTAGCAATATAAAATAAACTTTTACATCATTTGAGATGTACAAGGTGTTTTAGAAAAATTGATGTCATTTTGTAATCGAAGAACTTGACCAATTCTAGTTCCAATTTTTACAGCATATGTAGAAAAAACTCCAAATTTAATTTTTTTTCTCTTTTCCAATGAATAGCATTTCAATACTTGAAAAGAAAAACAAATCAAACCTAGAATTTTGAGTTGTTTCTACACATGTAAAAATTTTAGATCATTGGAACAAGAATTGGTCAAGTTATTAGATCATGAAATGATATCAATTTTTCTGAAAACCTTGTACATTTCAAATGATATGAATTTTTTTAAACACTCTGTATAATAATTTTGCATTATTTTGATCTTAATTTCTGAGACAAGGTATCATTGCTATCATTGATTCTTTTAGATGAATTATATTTATTTGTTTTATCACAAGAGTTTGTTCTACTCTCTGACCCTTCTCAGGTGAAGAATATTTACTTCCATACAATGAGTTTATTGGACTCATTACGTTGTCTTTGTTGTTTTACCATAGCATTTTATTGTTACTATAATGTCTTCCTCACGTAACCAATGTTTACTTTACTTTGAAATGTCATGCATCCACTTCTGCTGGAGCTCTATCTCATTACTAATATATATATATATATATATATATATATATATATATATATATATATATATATATATATATATATATGAATCAAAAGTTTTGCAATATTCAGGGAGTTCAGAGCTTTTGTCAAAGTTGTGGAGACAAACTACTCTGTACTGTGAAATGCTGAGCTCACTTGATACTCTCCAAGTGACACTCACCAGATTTCCCTTCCTGACTTGAAGTATAGCCTCAGAATCTACAGTTTTATACCTACTTGACCTTGCCTATTTGTCAAGGTTCTTGCAACCCAAGCTAACTTTCTTTAACCATCTGGTATTCTGATTAACTGCAACTTCACTTCTTGCAAAACAAATGTTTTTAGTTGCTTCCACAGTATTATGGCCCAGTTCAAACTTGTAATGTATAAGTTCTCAAATTAGACTACATTTAACTTTCATCTGTTTAATTACTCATTGAGTGAAGCAGTGCATATGTGAGCACACAGCATGAACTGCTTTGATTACATGATATATGTGCCACAAACTAGCATGTATGCAAAAATTGCAAAACTTATGACTTGCCCTATATATGTAAATCTGTAATAGGGTCATTTTTATCAAAGACAATGAACTTAATATTTTTATTTCTTTTAACAATTTCAAATGATGAAAAAACTGACTAATGTTTGTACCACTAGATAGATAGATAGATTCCTCTGTAATTTCTTTGTATCAAACACTCAAACAGCAACCTGGATTTTGTAATGTATCCACTTTTCTGGCAAGATTAGTATTAAAATAAAACAATATTCCCCTTAATTTAATATAAGTTTAAATGGTTATAATAACAAAAAATTATCCCCAACATTCACTAATTTTAATATGCTATTTAATCATAATTTATTACTACCAATATTTCACTTTGCTTACAACAGTAATAATTTCAAATCCTTTGATTAGTTCATAGCCTAAATTATGGTCATATGCACAATTTCAAACATTCTCCATTTCCTGCCTTTTAAAATTTCAAAACAGTATTCCTAATTACATTGCCATAACAACTTCATAGATAGTTGTAACATTCTCTAACATTTCTCCTAAAATTTAAAAATCTTTTCCTTTCTTGATGAAGATCATACAGAGCAAACGTCATAATGAATATATCAACACTCCATCAAATTGGTTTTCACATTTTATTTTTCTTCCATTCTGTCAGATATTATATATATATATATATATATATATATATATATATATATATATATATATATATATATGTGTGGGTGTGTTATATTTCTGTATGCATACATGTAGCATTGTGCAATATCTAGCTGAAATAAGTTAGAACAAATTTGCAATGAACATTGTCTAAACTAATCTCTTACCAGATGTTGGATTTATGTCTTGTTTCTTCGACAGTCCCTTTTGCTGGTATATCGATCATGAGAGGACTTGATGCATTTTGATAAGCAAAGCACCGCACAAACCTGTGCCTTACTCTTTTATTTTTAAGCATGTACAGGAAGAAGTGAGTTGAAGCCTAAGTGACCAGTGTATCAACTTACATATCCTACATTATTGTAACATCTCTCTTATTACAAAAAGAAAGTAAGGGGAAGAAATATAGATAAAGCGGGGAGTAATTTAGGTATATTGTTCATATTGTGCAGGTAGAACAATTTGTCTACCAGAACGAGTTGCATACGGTCGCTTACAGTTCTACTTTGAGGTTAATGTTCAGATTGATGGCCAGCTAGTGGTTTGTCTAAGGGCAGAATGTTCTCATAATCATGATCTAATTGGATGGTGCTGTTTTCTTTTGTTTTGAGCAGGTGGCGATGATTGCATCTAACTTGGGTACCTTTCTCAGTCTCTAAGAAGTATGAGCATGGGTATTTGAAAGGACACATACCAAGTCTCCAGGTTTGAGCTCTGGTAATTCACAAGCTGTACTGGATGGTGGATCCTTTCATTTATTTTGATACTGATGGTGTATATGAGGCAGTGTAGTGCAGAGTCTATGACCCATCAATAGGGTGGCTGGAGGTGGTGCATCAATAAGTGGAGTTGTTCACAGAGCAAGAAGACCAAAGTATGAGTCTTGGGAACTTCTCATTGCCTTTTTCAGTATGCCCTTAACTATTTCTATAGTTCATTCTATGAGACCATTGGATTGTGAGGGTATAGAGCACAAGACCAGTCATGTTGGAAGTCCAAGTTTTGGCGAATCTTTTGAAGGCATCAGATTTGAATTCTGGACTTCCATTTCTTACCACTATCTGCAGAATACCAAACTTTACAAAAATGCTTTTCAGGTGGTGAATAACAGTAGTCGATTGTTTATCCATAAGAGAGTGTATGTCAAAGAACTTGGTGGTGCAGTCAACAACATTCATGTAAGACTTACAATGCAAGTCAAATATGTTTGTCCCAATTTTGGTCCATGGAGTTTCAGGGATTTTGTGGGGTATGATCAATTCAGGTGGTTGCCTCTTGCATTCATCCAGGCATGTGCTGCAGTTTTTGATCATGTCTTTGATTTCTGCTGTGATGCCAGGCCAGCAGATATATTCTTTAGCTTGGGCTTGACATTTGTCTATCTCCTGATTTCCAGAGTGGATTAAATTTCTGACTTCTTTGTGTAATTCTTTGGGAATGTATTTTCCTTTCAGTTGTAATTCTTTTAGGAGTCTTATGTCATCTCTGGCATTGTAGCATGGTTTTAAAGATAGTTCAACACTGTTCTTTTCAGGTCAACCATTCAGAGTGGATTTTATTAGGAGTTGCAATGTTTTGTGAGTGACTGTGACTTGGCAGTATCAGATGAGTTTATTATTGCTTCTGGGCAATTCTTCCACAATTAAGTGTACATGGGCTTCCCCATCCTCAGTGGTGGTTTAAGGCTCACATTCATTGAGTTAGGCTCTTGACAGTGTATCGGAGACCACTGCCTCTTTACCTGGGATGTACTGGAGATCAAAGTTATTGTGCTGCAGTGCTAGCATGAAACATTGTATCCATGGTGGTACCTTTGCAATTGACCTTTGGAAGATTGATGGTAGAAGTTTGTGGTTATTTTCAACCACAAAATTATGTCCATAAACAAATTAATGGAATCATTTGCAGCCAAAAAGTATGCTGAGGGCTTCTTGTTCAAGAGGACAGTTGTTTTGTTTGGCTGGAGTAGTGGCATGTGATACATATGCTACCAGTTACTAACCATTGTCTCTGTTTTGCTGAAGGATGACTCCCAACCCAAGTTTGCTAGAGTCTGTTAAAATCTTGGTTGGGAGTGAGGGATTGAAGAATAGCATAATAGACTGTTTATTGATTAGGTTTTTTAATTTGTCAATAACTTTCTGTTGAGGCTGATCAAAAGACCATTCCACATAATTTTGAAGCAATGTATGTAGTGGAGCTGTGACTTCTAAGTATTTGGGTAAGAATTTGCATAGTTAGTTGGTCATGCCAAGGAAACTTTGTAAGTCCTTCTTTTTTTTTTGAGATGAAACATGTTTGCAATGGCTTTTACCTTGGAGGACTCTGGCTGGAGTCCATTTGGGCTGATTTTGTGCCCCAGGTAGACTAGCTCCTTGGCAAGGAAGACACATTTACTTTTCTTGAGTTTGAGACCATGCAGTTCTATGTGATCAAGAACACATCTAAATCACTTGTGGTGTTCTTATAGTGTTAGTGCCCTCACTATTATATCATCCTGCATATTTCTGGCTCCTTCAATGCTTTCTATGATGTAGGAGACTTCTATTTGAAATATTTCTTTGGCACTGTGTATGCCACATGGAAGGTGAGTAAATTTATAACATCTGAAGGGAGTGTTAGATGTCTGCAATTTTGAGCTGTCCTCATTGACAGGGATCTTCCAGAATTCATTACTCGCATCAAGTTTGGAGAAAATTTTGTACTGATTTCTTCCGCACTGGGCATTTGGAAATGTTCTCTCTGTATGGCCTTATTGAGGTTGTGTGGGTCAAGACAGATAGATCTGCTGGGACCATTAGGTTTCTCCATGATCACAAGTGAATTCATCCATTCTGTAGGTTTGCTGACTTACTTGATGATTCCCATTCTGTTGAGTTCAGATTTTAGTTTGTCTCTCAGTGCAAAGGGAATTTTCCTCAGGGGCTTGAATACAGGTGGAATAGTAGGATCAACTGTTATGTGGTGTGTATATGCTGAAGCAGTCTTGATATTTTCTTGTAGTGATGCTTAGAACCGGTTGCAAATTGGTATCAGCTATGATGAACATGATTGGGGTAACTACTTTTTTGTAGTTTACAGAGGCTTTACATTTGCCTTGAACAGGAATGTTTGTACCATTGTAGGCAATGAGGCCAATAGAAATTGAACTGAACCTTGGACGCTGATGGAGCTCGTTGTAGATTGCTTTAGTGAGTACATCAGTTTCAACCCCATTGTTGAGTTCAAATTTAATGCTGTTACTGTCAATGTCCTGGCTCACTGTCCATGAATTGGCTTGTTTGTTGTAATGAAGAGTATTGATGGAAAGTACAGTTGCTGCCTGGTTGTGGAAAGGCTGTGCTTCATGCTCAGGGTCATTACTAGTACTCATGCCTTGGAAGATGTTGGATGGGTCTGGGATTGAATCCAAGTGTGAGGAGTATGCTTCTACCTAGCAAGCTGTCCTTCAGGAATAGCAGCAGCTGGCAAAATGTCTTTTGTGATTGCACTTTGTGCATTGTGGTATACCAGGTACTAGCCTCATAGGTGCAAACCAGTGCATAATTTGCAGGAGTGGATCTGTTTCTGCCTGTCACATACTCAGTTCCTTTTGGGTGAGTTAAGGTCAGAGGAAATTTCTCTTTTTTTTATATCTGTGTCTTATAACTGCTACGTCTACCTCATATGTCTCTGTACTTGCTAGTACCCTGGCCTGGCTTCTCATTTCTTCTGCTGCTTGACCAGGTTGGACTGCTTGGTCCAGTGTGACCTCATGCTCTCTCAACAGGCGTTCCTTGAGATGGAGATTGTTTGTGCTAATAATGAGGATGTCTTTCACTAGTGCGTCCTTCAGATCCCCTAATTCACATTCTGTGGCTTGTTGACAAAGTACTGTTACAAAGCCATTGAATTTTCATCCGCTTGATTGCTTGCTGATGAGAAATTTATGTCTTAGGATTGTCAGATTTTTTCAAAGCTAGAAATACACATCAAACTGCTCCATGACATTGTCAATGTTGTATTTGTCTTCCTCTAAAGTGAATTGGAAGGTAGATTAAATGTACCATCCTTTTGGGCCTATGCATGTTATGAAAACTCTGGTCTTTTTGCACTTTGTGTACTACTCTGTAGCCATTAAATATAGATTTAGTTCCTCTTTCCAATGCTTCCAGGCCTCAGTTAAATTTTCCTGACTGAAGTCGAGATTTTTTGGAGCCAGTAGAGTCTTCTTGATATTTGTAGATAGGTGCTTTTAGGAGTATTCGAACGGAACCATTCCAAATAAATCCAGGCAAATGAAAAACTCTAACAAAACAGAAGCAGCTAAAGAAAAGACGTGATCAGTTTGGTGAAATGAATGTTAAGGAAGGTGACATGGCTAGCATTCCTCTTCTGAATCAATTTCCATATTTATGCACATGGTATTATGCGATTTTTAGCTGAAGTAACAAATTTACAACAAACATTGTCTAAACTTGGGATGGGCAAACTGCAGCCCACTGCACTGTTCTGTGCAGCCTGCAAAAGCCTCTAAAAAATAAAAAATAGATACTTGCACTTGAATCGAGACTAAATACTTTTGATTTTAAAAGATACAGCCCTTTGATAATTCATAACCCAGTGATGCAGCCCTCCCACCAAAATATTTGCCCATGCCTGGTCTAAACTAATCTCTTACCAGATGTTGGATTTATGTCTTGTTTCTTTGACAGTCCCTTTTGCTGGTATATTACTCTTTTATTTTTAAGCATGTACAGGAAGAAGTGAGTTGAAGCGGAAGTGACCGGTGTATCTACTTACATCTACTATATCATTGTAACAATATATATTTATAGATACTTTGTGTGTGTTTGTTTGCATCAAATATTTTGTCCATATGTCTATGTATGTGTATGTCAAATATTCTATCAATATATATATATATATATATGTGTGCCATATTTTATTTATCCAACTATATATATATATATATATATATATATATATATATATATATATATGTATGTGTGTGTGTGAAATATTTTAGACATACATATGTATATATATATATATGTGTGTGTGTGTGTGTGTGCCTGTGTCAGATATTTTTTTATTTTTATATGTTTGTGCATATGTCTGTGTGTCAGATATTTTATCTGTCTATTTATCTATATATATATATATACACATACATACACACACAATAAACACTAATGTATATAAAACAAGTATCTGTTCTATGTATATAAGAGCTTGAAAAACTTTGTACTTATTAGAATAATTGAATTATTGAATTTGTATACAAAAGTTGATATAATGAGACTAGTAGACTCTTATGAAAGCGGATCAATAATTTATATTCATAACAAGTTGGTTATTACCTCAACTGAACTAGTCTGTGTGTCTGTACAGAATATTTGCTTGATACATAATCAATCTTACATATGAACTATTTCAAATGAAACTACAATTCTCCAGCACATCAAAATCTACAAGGATCAGATTGCATGAAATACCATTTTCTTTTGATACGAAAAATATATTACAAATATGACTATCTTACAGGCTTGAAGACACATGAAGAATTAAAATGGTCAGATTTTTCCATGTACAATTTTTTTTTTAATCCTTGAACCAGAAATTGTTGATAACTTGGATTTTGAGTTTAATTTGCACTAAGAAGACTCAGGCAAAAATGGACATATTAAAATATCATAGTTATATGAAGGATTTTTATTTTTTAAAATCCATGCTTTATTCCTTTTAATGTATATTAGTTGAATATAGACACAGACAAATGTAGTCCATGGTTATTAAACTCCACCCTTTTTAACCACATTTAGGACTTTATTTATGCTTAAGGCTGAAGTATTTACTAAGTGACACTATTTTAATGAAACTACTCACAAATATTTGCTTTATATACACAAGTGAATTTGCTGCCATATTGCAGTTATGCATTAAGCCTTGTAGGCAGCTCAACTGCTTTGCAAAGATCTCACTGTGCTAACAACCTCAGTATACAGTATTTGAGACATCATCATATAATCTCATAGATATTGTCTCACACAAAATATGAAAATACATGATCAATATTATCTTTAGTCTCAAAAATTAACTTTTTACCTGGTATTTTTTACTGTTTACCTGGTATCTAATACCTTTTACGCATCACCCTCTACCTTTTACCTTTTTATTTATCCTATAAGAGAAAAAAGTTACAAAATTTCCCTTGACAGAATAAGCCATTATATCTATCTATCTATCTATCTATCTCTCTCTCTCTCTATATATATATATATATATATATATAAATGTGTGTATTAGACTGCAAATTTGAGTGTGGCCCTCAAACATGAAAATGTCTACTGAGTATAACATTAAACTACATCCTGTGGTGAGACTCCAATTTTGGAGTACCCTCTTCATTGCCCTTACTCCAAGCTCCCCTCTGAGCCAGAGTGGGTTAAATAGATTTTTGAAAATTATTAGTATCAGATAAGAATACATCAAACCATATAACTGTATGCAAATGAATAATCATAGACTAATGAAAAAGGTGCAATGGAACATTGAAAATATACTTATAAGTACAATCAAACATTTACAAAGTAATCCAATTTTGACATTAAATAAGCCATAAGTAGTTAATATACTGTTAAATAAATTAACTGAAATGTATTCCCTACCCCTGATCTAAGTAGTTGTAATTAAAAGTAACCAGAGCTGTTAAGTTGGTACTGACAGACCCCTTTTATGTATGTGTCAATATCATCATAATCAAGACATGCTGACAGCACTGATTCCCTTGAATCTCTCTTGTCATTCATCCCTACCATTGTTCTTGGTAAATCCTTTACATGACATCCAGTATTTGTAATTTTTTGCTGGTCAGCCAACACTGATGTGTCCATGTGTAGGAGCCCATAAGAAAATGTCACTCATGAGTTTTTCCTTACTTCTCTATCAGTGCTCAGCATGTCTTGTTAATTTTACTTGGATGGTTTGTGCGATTGGATGTAAGTTGCCATACAACTGCTATTTTGTAGGCTGCTATTCTCATGATTTGTTCAAAACAGCACACAACATTCTCGTGTTGTTTCCATCTAGCTTTTTCTTTGGACATTTTGTTTAAGTCCCAGTGGTGCAACCATTCAGTAGTGCTGACACAGCTACAGCTTGGAAGAATTCCCATTTTATTTTATCATAGATATCAGATTTCCATACGGTCATTAACCTGTGGATAGTAGTCCATGCCTTCCTATGTGTATGTTGAAATCATTTTCAGCAATGAGGTATTGCTGCTGTGGTATGTGAACAAGTCAATAAATTTCAGAACTCAATATGAGAAATAAGAAATGTACTAATTATTTGTTTCCTACATTGATTGAAAGCATTCAAAATACAGCACAAACCATTTTTCATCTTTGCAAAAACTGCAAGTGTCTTTTTTAAGTTTGATGCTCTTGTTTAGCATTTTTATCAGCACCACAAAAATTACCAATTTTTGAACTAAATGATTTTCTAAGATCCTCCACCACAAAAAGGGGTGTTCTGAGTATAACACTAAACTGTATCTGATGTTGAGGTTACAACCCTGGAGATCTGGAGAATGTGAAGTACTCCTTTATTGTCATTACTGCCAGGTCCACTCTGACTCAGGGTGGTACTACCCATTAGAGTCCCATCTATGAGTCAAATAGATCTGTTTCACAAAATCATGAATTTACAATGAATGCAATTCCCTAACTCTAGGCATAAATTAACCCTAGATGGATTGACATACCTTTAAAATCAATCATTCTATCAACTTTTGCTGTTATCATCATCTATAATGTATAGATATATTTCACATCTGTTGTTATCATAAAAAGTTCTTAAGATCAGCTTATTTTTTGACACTTTCTTTGCCATTACAAATTTTTTCATGTAATGTACTTTTATTAATATATTTCATGTATAAATTATCATATGTTAGACCAGGGGTCTACAGCCTATGACTCATGGGCAACATGTGGTCAGTCATCCAACTTTCAAAATTTTCTTTTGACCTTTTGATGTTCTCTATGAAGAAGTACCATTACAACTGCAAATGAAACTCATTGATCTTCAATGTTTAGAAGATTTGAAGTTAAAGTTTTTTGCCTGTCACATCCATAGTTTCTATAAGAACCACATCCTTCCATTTGTATAATTTCCCAACCTTATCACCCACACTCAGCAAGTAGTTAGCATATTAGGCACTATATACCGCTGAGAACAGTTACTCTCCCGAATAAAGCTTGCCATGAGTATACTGTGTTTGCAACTGTCTGATGTGCCCCTTCTGTAAACATCTTCATTTAACCTTGATATTATATATTTTTGTGATTGTGAATTTAGCTGTATTTTTTTTTTTTTTTTTTTTTTTTTTTAGATCATAGCCCTGGACCCTTGTGCATTAGGCTTTGTGGTCCTCTGCTGAAAAGGTTGGGACCTCTGTGTTAGACTATGAAATTTTCAAAGAACTTAAAATATAACCTGAAAATCTAACCAGAAAGAAAGGTTAAATTATTATTTCTGAAACGGGAGATTTTAATTGATTGATTTTAACAGCATATCAATCCATCTAGGATTATTTTATACCTAGAGGTTAAAGAATCACATTCATATTTACATGTTTTGTGTAGTTGTAGTTAAAAGGTTTTTTGCATATGGTCTTATCTAATATGGATAATTTTTATTTTTGACCAATAAATGGGATCCTAACAAATACTACCCCTCTGAGTCAGAGTGGATCAGGAAGTTACAATAACAATAATAAAGGTTCACTCCACATTCAACAGATTTCCAGAACTTTAGTCTCACCATCAGATGCAGTTTTGAGTCATACCCAGGATATACTTTTTTCAGTGGGTACTGACTGTATCCCCTCTGAAGAGAATAAAGTCAGCATATTCTAAGGCCAACCAATGGGAGAAAGGAAATTTTGACATTTATATTGCAATTCAAATTAGGAATTGGTATATTTTTACCAACTCCAACTTTTGTATGCATATTCCCAACCCCTCTGCCACAAGCAGAATGCAACACATTAATTTTAAAGCTGAGTACATGTGATTTGACTTCTGAGTGTTTCTTTCTCCTAGACTGGTTGCCATATCAAGGTTAAAAAGCCTAGTCTGTCCTACTGTTTACCCATAGCGCCAGAGAGAAGAGTTGGATTCATACCTTTCCCAGGTGTATCAGCACTATGGGAAATGATGTGCTTGTCTAGGATTTAAATTTGAGCTGACTTCAACTTAAGTAACCCAAGAATTGCTTCTGACACTGTCTTTACAGCTCTGAATGTAACTTAAGTTAATTATATTATTATTTTAAACTCAATCTACATGAGAGGTAGCACAAGTTAAAACTAAAATCAAAATTATTTCTCCTGTTTTATCTCCATTAGATCTTAACTCAAAATTGTTTTTAAAACAGAAAAAAATTTTTTTTTTTATTTATTTATTGAATTGCATTGCATTGCATTCTATGATTTAAGAACAACTTGTTAAAGAAATAAAGCTACCAACTCCTCGAGTCTTCTTCCTTCTACATTTTCAGTATGAGTGTAATCAAGACAAGAGTGTCTCCTTGATACCAAATTATCAGATGTCCATCAGAAAGTATGCCAGCTCATTTTCAATTGAAGCAATTGTAATGATCCATTTTTTTTTTTTTTTTTTTTTTTTTTTTTTGGTGTGTACTTTGTGCAAACTGACTAGATTTCCATTCTTCATCCTTATCCTTCTCTTAGATTCTCATATCTTGGGCAATCATAGCCTTTTTGTTTATTTCAAATTTTATTCTCTTTTCTTTGTGTGCCAACTACTTTTTCTAACCATTCTATCATTGTCAACATAAAGTGCTAATAGTTAATCAAGCACTGCAGATATTGAATAGCCCATAATAGATACAACTTGTGGAGAATCTTTCAGAGAACTGTAAAGTTCTAGTCTAAGAAATACTATATAGCAAAATTCTCAAATGTATCTAGCAAGAAGTTAACTTCTTTTGAAAACTATGTTCAAAGTCAGCCCAGGTGACTCACCTTTCTGGGGTCTTGAATAGTCTTTCACTTGGAGGTGTTGTTCCAAAACCTTCCCTCTAACTCATGGCAGCATTTCTTTTTCATTGAGCCACTATCACAGAGAATTACCTGTTCTTAAGGCATTATTTATTTACTTGTCAGTATAAACACCCAACTTTTACCTGACCTACTATTCCACAGTAACAGTATTTAAAGTTACTACCTCTGTTTAATAATATTTGTTACATTTATAAATTTGAAAATTTATTGGTTCAACCAAGAAAGAAATAGATTTTAAAATTCATTTAATTTAAGTTTGTTTTTTAAAGGTTGAAGAAACTTGATTGTTTGATTTTATCAGTGAGGGCTATTTTATGTCTAAAGGTTAATTGTGTTCATTGTAGGTTTATATTTACATTTTTCTTAAGTGGTCCTATCAAATAGGAATAATCTTTAAACAGATATAGTGGACCCATATATTGGACTGTAACAGGTGGTACCACTCTGGGTTTAAGTGGACCAAGGAGTGATGGCAGATAAAGGGCAGTTCTCACTCTCTAGATCACAAACTTCACCACCAGATGCACTTTAGTGTCATAACTAGCACACCCTTTTTTTTGGAGGGATCTTACTTCTCTGGAAGGGATACAGTGAATATATTCTAGATCCTTCCAACAGAGAATAAAGAAACTTGAGAAATGAAGTGCTATGAGTGTTGAACTAAGAGATGAATATGAAATTAAATATCTCAATAAAATTGGTTGCTTGTGATTATTAATTATAGGGGTTTAGAGTTAGGAGAACTGCACAGTACGTAGGATTCCTTTGGTTATTGCTACAGGTTATCAGTTTAAAAAATAATTGTTTGAACTTAAAATATTTAGAATATTGCCTCAACTTCCAATAAATTGATGTTATGAGCTCATCATATAACTCAATTTAACATTGAATTAACAATTCATTATTGAGAGCTTGTACACTGACTTTGAATTTCATGGAAATTCTATCCTCATTCATGGTCAGTGTAATGACATGATATCTTGTCTATTAATTAAAATGTTACAGTATTGAATTAATGTTTCATTGTTGGAAAGTAGTGAATTCAACAAAGGATTATATGATAGGTTGGCATTCCTACAGTGTGATGAAAAACCAACAAAGTCTGACGCTGTTCTAAGATACAACAGGGATGCTCTGTAATGATGTTTTAGCCCTGAAACCATTTCTGATCCAGAATTATCTTCTGATGAAGGCTTTGTTGGCAGGATAGCTGTTATTTTTGCTGCACTTAATGTGTATAATACTAGGGTGAATCAAAAGTTTTGCAATACTTTGGTACATGTTAATAGGTGCTGTATATATCATGTGACTGAAGCAGTTCAAGCCATGAAATATGCCATATGATAGTATCATGGTAGTTAGTGTACTGACTTGTTGTGCATTGAAAGGCCGACAGATAAAATTGCACTAAAGTTTAATTTTGGAACTTAACGCTTTACAAGTTCATTGCAGATGCAATTAAAAACATTTGTTCTGCAAAAGGTTGATTACAGCAACTCGATGATTCAAGAAATTTCACTCAGGATGCAAGAACCTCAACAATTAGGCAAGGCCAGGTAGACTTAAAACTGAGGTTTCTGAGGCCATGCTCCAAGTCATTGAGACAAATCCAATGTATAGCACTTTGAGAGTAACAGATGAGCCCAGTGTCTCACAGTCCAGTGTGGTTTATCATCTTTTAAATCACCCTAGTTCTCTGAAACTAGTGAACAAGTTCACCTGCCTAGGAAGCAGTGTCTTATCAACTGAGACATCAATACACAACTAGCAAAGGTATGGACAGCTATCGATAGGCTATCGGTCATATGGAAGTCAGACCTGACCGATAAAATAAAACGCAGTTTTTTCTAAGCAGCAGTCGTGTCAATGCTGCTATATGGATGCACTATATGGACGTTAACAAAACATATGGAGAAAGAGCTTGATGGCAATTACACAAGAATGCTGCTAACAATATTGAACAAGTCCTGGAGGCAGCACCCAACAAAGCAGCAGCTGTATGGGCCACCTACCACCCATCACAAAAACTATCCAAGTTAGACAAACCAGACATGCGGGACTCTGCTGGAGAAGTAAGGACAAACTCCTAAGCGACATATTCCTGTGGATCCCCTCACATGAACAAGCAAAAGCAGGATTACCAGCTAGAACCTATATACAACAGCTCTTTGCCAATACAGGATATAGCCTTGAAGACCTACTAGGAGCGATAGACAATAGAGATGAGTGGCTGGAGAGGGTCAGGGAAATCTGTGATAGCGGTGCAACATGATGATGATGAATATTATGGTATAAGATATAATATGTATTTCATGGCTCTTCAGCTTTGAAGGAAACATTGAAATTTATTGTCTACCAATAAAGCCATACTCAATTATTCAGTTTAAACTTTGAATTTTGTTGTAAAAATTTAATTACTTAATTTAAAATAACTTCTTAGTCCAAATTAAATTAATATAAAAACTTTACTAACCTTTTAATGACTTATTTTAAGTTGCTTTTTTCAAGAAAGTATTGGGATATTAAATTCTGAAGTGGAAGTGCCTAATTTTAATTATTATTCCAGCAAGTCTATGGAAGGCTACACTTAATGGTTTAGAAGGTCAAATATGACCTTAAAGATGATGGTTCCCTACACTTTCTGTTGCCATGCTCTTTTTAGCAAGCCCTCATATATTCTGTATACTAAATCTAACAACTATTATAAAACTGTAGACTTTTAGTCAACTCACACTGAAAACATCAATTCTCACCAGACCCCACCCACCCTACTCAAAGTTAAGCTGCAATGAACCTGTGCAGTATCACCTAAAAAAGCCAGTACACTAAGCAATTTGAGTTCTATGTCTTAGGCAAAGCTTAATAAATAACATATTATGGGACAGAGGTAGTATCATTTAAGATACACTTATAAATGGAATACACTTTAAGAGCTCATGACCAAATCAAGAAAATACAAACGTCCAATTTTGCTTTGTAAGCTATCAATAGAAAATTTCTGATGAAAATTCAATTCTTTTAGGGTTTTTTTTAATGTTACAGAATTTCAAGCCTTGTTTAATGTTAGTATTGCCAAATTTTAAGCTTTGTTTTATGCTTGAATTAATTTTGCTTTGTTTTTGACAGTTTTTTAACAATAGAAAGACTTTCTACTGCTGTTTGCTGCACTAGACAAACTGGATTTATAGTTGGTGCTCATTTACTGGTTGTGAAAATGTACAGTGAATTTTAAAGAATTTCCATTTATCAGATAAAGTGATATCATTATCACTTTGAGAATTTTTTAATCGCAGTTTTTGATAAGATTAGAAGAAATAACTACGTCAAAGTCTAGGAAATTAGTCTGAGAAAACTTCCTTGATCTTTTTCTTTCTTTTTAAAATTTTTATTTAGTTAAATACTTTTTTGCTTAATTGCTTGTACTCTACTACATCAATATATTTGTATCATTCTAATTCTCTTATACACATTTTTATTTAGTGTCTCTTAGAGTCTCTTTCTCTCATACTGGTTTGCTTTACCTTTCTTTCCTTTTCTAGTTCTCTCTATATCTCTCTCTCTCTCTCTATATATATATATATATATATATACACATATATACCTTTTCTAACAATTATCTCTCTCTTTCACTCTCTCTAAATATAGATAAATATATATAATTAGCCTTTTCTATTTATCTAGTGTCCTTCTAAACTCACCCTTTCATTCTGCCTACCTTTCAATCAGTTTATTCCTTTATTTTCCATTTGTACACTGATTTCAGACCTCACTTTTTTCTTTCCCAGCTTTTACATTTCTATGTATCTATTTATTTAGCTCAGACTTTTCATATCTATAAATCTCAGCCTTTACATACCTATGTATTAGCTTTATCATATATATCTCTTTATCTATTTTAGCCCTTAAATTACTGTTTATCTATATATATCTGCTTTCTCATATCTATCAATCTCAGCCTTAACATATCTACATATTTTTCCCTCTCTCTCTCTCTCTATATATATATATATAATCCATGTTGGCTGCACGACATGATGATATATATATATATATATATATATATATATATATATATATATATGCTTTTTCATATCTAAGACTTGACCAATTCTGATTCAAATGATCTCATCCTTTTCATATCTATTGTCCTTCTTAACTCACTCTTTTGTTCTCTCTTTCCTTCTTCCTACTTTTCTTTCTTATTTTTTCCCCTTATTTTTCCTTTGTATTCTGATTTTAAACTCCCTTTTTTTCTTTAAGTATTCCTTAAATTCCCTTTATATACCTTTTATTCCATTGTTTTTCATATTTGTAATTCTTTATTTCCAACTATCTTTTTTAGTTCATCTGACTCTCTTTCTTATTTTCTTTCTTTTGCCTATCCTTCTCTTCCTTCTTTCCCTTTCTTTCTTTCTTCTCTCTTTTGTTATATATAAAGTTTTTATATTACATTTGTTCAAGGTCTGCTTATTTATAGACAATACTATACACCCCACTCTCTCTCTCAGTATATATATATATATATATATATATATATATATATATATATATATACACACATGAAAGAAAGATACACAAGTTAGATGCACTGATAGATCTTTGAGAGAAGTTGGTATATTGAACAGTGAGACTATATATATATATATATATATATATATATATAAAGAGAGAGAGAGAGAAATTAAAAACAGTCATAGAAGGAAAAATATATTGGATTGTGAGAGCTTCTCTTTGTAGTGCACTTAAAAAAAATATTATCTCTTCTCGTGAATTAAATTTTCAACTAAAACTCCAAAATATTCACACTCACAAGTAGCAAAAAAATATAGTAGTAGTCAAGAAGAGATCTGAAGACTGTCAGCCAGCCAGAGCTAGGAGTGAAGAGAGAGATGCCTAAGAAATTAAAAATTGTCCTTTTATCATTCTGACATTGCTTGCTAATTTCATTTCTGTATTTCATTAATTTTTTTTATAATCTGAATAAATTTGTCATTTTTTATAGTATGCAGAATTTACAAACATTACAAAATGTTAATATAAGATGAGGGTTAAAAAGAAATAGAAAATATCTAAACACATTAAAGATTTACTTCATTTTTGGTTTTAGCCAGCAATTATAATTGAGTTTGATTCTCATTAGTTACACTAAAAACATGGCTTTCTGTATTTTAAAAAATCATTGAAAGTATTCTTAAGTATCCTTAAAACAACTCAAGCCTAAATCTTCAGATTTTGAATATTAGTTAGATAGTAATAAATACAAAACTCTGTCACTGTTAGTTTTTCTATGACATCAAATATTTAAATGTAGACTACATTCGATGTGTTATATGTATGCATAAAGATAGTTATATACTAAGCTTATCTCAATTCTGACCCAAGGTAAAAAAAAAGAAAACTAAGTTTAGCTGTTGCAAAAAGCCACAAGTATAAGGAGGATCAAACTCAACAGCTTGCTATCCAAGCTCAAAACAAAGCATAGTGTAGGTTTAGCACGAGGTCACAAATATGTATTTACCCACCCCCTCTACCCTATGTAGGATGGGATACAAGGTTAATTTTTTTAAGTATAACTGGTTTAAATTCTGAGTTTTCCTTCAACTAGAGAATTAGAGAGAACCATATTTAAAGAACCCAATCTACCTAACTATTTTACCCATAGCTGGAAAGAGAAGGGATGGATCCTTGCCTTTTTCCTATTCAGAGTTTTCCTTCTCTTAAACTGTTAGCATGCCCAGTCATCTGAAGCTGTAGAATACACTGACTGCAGCAGAGTAAGACCCCTCACCAATGAGTGTCCTGGATATGACAGTAAACAAACTGATTGTGAGGTTCCAGTAACCTTTAGGGAATGCGAGGGACCCCTTCATTGCCATTGCTCCTAGGTCCACTCAAGCCCAGAGTGGTAGCACCTGATAGGGTCCTATCTATGGGTTAAATAGAACTAAAATGCGTACTTATGCTAAACTGAATTACTTGAAATAGAACTGTTTTGATATGTAAACTGCATACTTATGCTAAACTGAATTGTTTGAAATAGAACTTTTCATTTGTATAAAAAATGGATTTAACATTAAATACCCTACAAAGGCTGATATGCCATAAAACCCAAACAAACTGTTAGCTCTGACAAAACTAAAGAACCCAGTCTACCTACCACTTAGCTGATATCTGGAGAGAAAAGGGATAGATTCATGCCATTCCCAAGGAGATTAGCACAAAGGGAAATGTCAACAGCTTCATCCAATATTTGAACTTGGCTTGCTGACTTCAATTCCATAAGACCACAAGTATGAGCACATAGTGAAGACCAAACTTACTATTCACTAATAATATGTTAACTATTACACCATGATGTGTACACATGAAAATGTACTGGGTGTTTCAAAAAAATTGATATTATTTCATCATCTAATAACTTAAAAAATTCTTGTTCAAATAATCTCAAATTTTAACAGCATGTGTAGAAACTGCTCAAATTCTTTTTTAATGTCTAAATTCCTTTTCTTTTCCAATAATATATATTAAATTCTAAAACATGGTGTATGTTTTTGGCTTCTTTTTATGACAATATTCTCAAACTTCTACAATTTACATTTTCTCAATCATCCAAATTTCCCATGCAAGACATTTTCTCACCCACTCTCTATGTTGATTCTTTTAAATAAAATTTTTAAAATATTATAACTGGCTCTGGATCAATCAATAGAACAGTTATGGGAAATTATGAGACAAAATGTCTTGAAAAGCAATTTGGTAAAGGGAAAATCTAAATCCAATTTTTAAAGTACACTTGTTTTACAGTTTGTTTATATATATACTCTGCATGGCATCTTCAGTGGTGTAAAGGTTGGCAAGCTAGGCTAGCAGACTATTGTTAGAAAATGGGAGACATACTGGTTGTCCCATATTTCTCACTTTGGACCAAAGTAAGTGCTAAGTTTAATAAACGATCCCCAACTGTATCTTCAGCCAATTGCTTTGGAATCCTTCTAGACAACACCAACTTTCAAAGATCAAATTCCTCAGCCTTATCATGGAATTTATTATACCTCATTTCTCCATTGTTTTATTGTGGCAGTCATCTTTGTTATGAGATCACATGCATGCCACTCAGTATTAAGGCTGTTCTGGCTGTTACAAGAAATATCATACACCCATATAACATTAATTTCTGCTAGTTCATGCCATCTACACTTTACTTTTTGGACATCCCTTAAATTTGCTTGACTGTTATTTACATAAGAACAAAACATGTCTTCTGGTTTAGTTTTGCTTAATACAGCTATGAGCTGGCATGCTGATTTGGTTAATGCTTTCGCCATCAAAGAGGAATCTTATATTAAGTCATAATCTTATATGACAGACATTTTCACCCTCTTCTCACATCCCTGATTTGATTAATTTCATAAATCTTTGAAACTGTCAACTGAATGGTTATCCTGGCAATTCAAATCACCAAATTTGTTCCACCTTATTGAATATGTCCTCACTTGGAGTTTATTACTTAAGCAAGCATATAAAGAAAGTGTGTATCATATAGAACTTCATTACTCTTGTTGCTTCTACTTCTACAATTGATGATAATGATTTTTTTCTCTTTACTGTACAGGTCATTTAGATATTATGTAGGGTTTCTTCCAACTCATTTTAAGAATAGTTACTTGAAGCTGTTATTTTTACAAATTATTATTAGTTACTTGAAAGCATATAATTGTTAGTTAAGATAAAGTATAATTTCAACATTAAATAGCCAAAGATTGACATGCTATAAAATCAAGCAACTAATTGCATAAATGAGAAGTTTTCTGTGTACAGTTTGCTCTCTATATATGCATACGTGAACAAGGAGACATATCATCTTATAAAACAAATTTGAGAAACCAAGTTCAAATCCTGTGACAAAGTTAACTGATCAGGATTCACTGTGCAACTATTAAGAATATTTAAGAAAAATACCAATGAGCTTTTAATAATTCCATAGGCTGAACCCGCTCCAATCAGCAAGTGTGATAGGCAATTACTAACAACAAGCTAAGCATTATCATATATTGACTGGAAGTTGTAGGTTCTATCCCTGTGCTAAACAATGAATGTATATCTGAGGATAACACCTGGACTAGGCTGTTTGATGATGCTCTTCAGAAAGGCCTGAATCCATTTCTTCTCCCCTATGGGACATTCAATAAATAAGGGGAATTTTTTTAAAAATTGTTTTTCAGAATTTTTTTCCATAAATGTAAACTCTGCATTGTTTGAAATTCATTTGTATAAAAAAAACATTTCTATCTAGCAAAAATATTTGTTTTGAGGCTATTCTAGATAGCAGAAAATTAAACAGAGTGGTCCAGGCTTAAACAGAGGTCTGTCTTCAAATTTTTGGTGACTGAGAAGTGCAAATGTGAAATTTACTAAAGGATATGTGATGTGTATCAAGAAGCATGTTTTAGTCAAAAAAATGTTTATAAATGGGATAAACATGGATTTTCTGCTACAACCCAGGATAAAAAAAACTGTTCATAGAGTAGAAACACTGACTCTTCAGTAAAGAAAAGGTTCTGGGTCCAGCAGTCAGTAAAGAAGGTTTTACTAAGTCTTCCAAGACATGAAAAAAATATCACTATTTCCTTGAAAAAGATGTAGTTGTAAACATTTCTTCCTATTGGCAATTATTCAAGCAAGATTCACCTTATTTATTGAATTACCCTCATAGTAAAGTAGAGTGAGCTCTCAAGCCTTGATATGGCAACCAGTCTAGCAAAAAGAAAACTCTAAATTTAAACCAATTCTACTTAGATTAAAAATTAACCTTGTGTTGCAGCCTATCCATAGCAGAGGAGTTGGATAAATACATATATATGCAAATATTAAGTCTAAAGTAGAAGCCAACAAAAAGTATATCTGTACACTTGACAGCTCTATTTTCTTTTTAAAAGTTCTTTAAAACAAACCTATGCTAATATGCATTGGGGTTCAAATCAAACAGTTTCTCAGTACCAAGCAAGTTTATAATATCTTTCTCTCTAATCAGAATTATAAGTTTAAAAAATGATTTATAAGTCACTAAAGCTGAATAAAAAGTAAAGAAAAAAAGTCTCTTTAAAATCTGCCAAATCAGATCTCTTCTGAATGATTGTTTTATTTACTATTACTGCTTTTTAGTTTGGGATTTTTGTATGATGGAGGATTGGAAACATCTGTGAAAAACTGTATCTTTGTTAAATATTCATTTTCTGGTGTATTTTTGTTCTTGTTGCTGTCTCTGTCTCAATTCCCAAAATCCACATTAATGAGATGTGTTGCCTATTCTTAGTTGTGTTTATGTGCATATTTTAATTCATATATATATATATATATATATATAGAGAGAGAGAGAGAGAGAGAGATAGAGTTTGGTATGTTCATGAATAAAGAGTGCTCAATATCAGTGATGGAGCCTATATATCTAAGCTAGAATAGCATTGGCATAGAAATAATGATATTTTGTGGCTGTCAGTTTCTTGCTTATGCAATTATCATTGGTTTGAATATCCAGTGATTGCATAAGCAAGAAACTGACTGTCATCAAATGCTATTGACTATGTCCATGCCATCCTTGCTTTTATATATATTGCAACACTAAACTGTATCTAGGAGTGAAGTTTCAGTTCTGAAGTTCTTTGAATTTTTATTTTTGAATCCATTTCTTATGAAGACAACCATTACACAACTCATATAGTATTATTTTTATTATCATTATTTTTATTACTCCTTTGAGAGTTTTTTACACCTGCATTAGCTGATGGTTTTCCATTAGAGTTTGCCTGATAGCAAGTCTCCAGGACTCTTCTCAGTATTCTGGCTGATCTTAATAATGCTATAGTCTGGATGGTCTTCACTTGTCTTATTTCCAAGTCTTCAAGTTCCTTTACTAATCCTTTAGGGATTATTCTAAGCTCACCAATTGCAATTGATATTACCGTCACCTTCATGTGTCATAGTTTTTTTAGTTCTCGTGCAAGCTCTAGGTACTTATCTCTTTCTTAGCTTTCTTTTAATTTTACTCTGTAGTTTATTAGGATGGCAGAGTCCTCTGTTCAGAAGGTTCTTTTTTTGTTTTGTTGTTGACTATTACAAGGTCTGATTATCTGGCCAAGATTTGGTGATCTGTTTGTATCTCAAAATCCCAGAAGAGTTTGTGCATGGCTTGTGCATATACTAATTGTTTGTATGGTAAAATTTAAATTTCTAGCACAATTCCCAATGGATCACCTTTCCCATTCTCTCATATCAAGTCTTCTACTCTTTTTGAACTAATTTGCTGCATTCTATTATTATGTGATTGATCATTTAATTTCTATCATCACATTGCCTACATTTGCTAATTTTTTATGTCTTATCTATTTTTGATTTATCATAGTTGGTCCTTATAGAATTATTCTGTGCTTGCTATCATAAGAGATTCAGTTTCTCTTTACTCCTTGTGGGGTTTTCTTGCCAGTTTTAACTGGTGGTTTTTACAGAATTCTGAGTGACTGTAAATTTCTCTAGGTCCCAAAGACACTTCTAAGTATTCTAATTGATCTTAACAGTGCTGTGGTCTGGATAGTCTTGATTCTTCATTTGATGTCCAATTCTCCTAGACTTTTATCCGGGCTTTTAGGGACCATTCCAAGGGTACCAAATACAAATAGTATCACTGATGTTCCACAGTTTTTTAAGCTATCTGGCAAGATAAAAGTGTTTGTCTATCTTTTTGCTTTCTTTTATTTTCCATCTGTGATCTGCTGGAATGGCAAAATCTACTAAATGACAAGTATTTTTCTTTTTGTTAAATTATACTAGGCCTTGTCTTCTGGCTGAGATTGTGTGATCCATTTCTATTTCAAAGTTCCAGAGATTTTTCAGGTGTCTCATTTTCTAGGATAGATTTGGGTTTGTGCATATACCATTTGCAAGTATAAGGAATATCTTTTTGCTTTCTTTTATTTTCACTCTATGGTCCACTCGAATAGCAAAATCCATTTGTTCACAGGTTCTTTTATATTGGTTAATTAATACTTGGTCAGTTTTTCTGGCTGGGATTTGGTGATCCATTTGTATCTCAGAGAATTTTGTGCATCCTATTTTTTTATTAGGTTTTTCATTAAAGTCCAAGTACTGATATGGCTACAGCTTAGAAGAATTCTTATTACATACAAAAATAAAGAGAATTTATTAATTGTTATTGATAGATATATTATCATCAGCACCATGTGTTTGCTGTATTTTTGTCTATTATATTTTGTTGACTGCTACACTTTCTTATATTTTCAAAATAAGGTTGTTTTTATTCATTCATTGTTATTACTTTAAAATTCTTCTTTTGTATCTTTCAGAGACTACACCTCATGCTCCATACAATGTGACTGTTGTAACCAGTTTGTTCACTGCCAAAGTCGAATGGATGCCTGCCTATGATGGAGGGCTGGAACAGAGCTATGTTATTTGGTAAGTTGATATTAATATTTTGCTACTATTTATTGAGAATTTTCTAATATTGAATGGACAAGAAAAATAAAAACAGCTTTTGTTTTATTTCATTCTGTCCTTGTAACAATGAAATGGTTTTAATGCCAGCCTTCCTGAGTTAGAGAATAAAAACTGAAAGGTTTTTGAAAGGCCTTGAAAGCCAAGTCAGTGTTCATTCATAATTATAATTATAAGCTTTTCAAATAATTGTAACGAGTTTTGTTGAAAGCACTTTTGTTATCAAAATAATTATGCTGAGTTAGCACATATTTTTTAAGTGTTATGGTTTATGAAAAGTATTTTCATTTTTTATCAACAGGGAGTTCATGGGGAACATCCTGAGTATTCCAATGATTTTTTTTAATTTGTTGTTTTAAGTAAGGCTTAGTTACATTCACTAGTCTACTTGTCAAAATTCATAATGTCTAATAACATAATAGTTCTAAATTCTTTATATTTATTTACTAAGCTTAGCTTAGTGTGGCACAAAGCTACAAGTATGGAGCACTCATGAAAATTTTACTAGTAATAGTCTGCTAAACTAACTTGCTATCATGCGATACAAAGTATCTTTTAAAACTAAACTCAGCTTCTAGTATAGGCACCTATTGAGGATCAAACTCGTTAGTTTTTGAACAGCATTGACATTATTATTAGTTTTTTACTGGTTTATCTTTCATCATCTTATTGTTGCTTTTTATCATAATCCTCAGGTCATTTTACCTTCTATGACTGTTAAATAATCATAATAAGGTATAAAAAATAAGAATTTCTTCGATGAAACATTGTCATTATTTTTTATTTCTTTCTTCTTTATCTTTCATCTTATTAGTGTTTCTCTTTTCTTATCACCACAGTCAGTTCATTTTTACATTCTATAGTTGTCAAGTAAGCACTGTTAATAAAAAGAAAGAATTATCTTCCAATGTGTTTTTTTTTTTTTTTTCAATTTTTGTATTGGGGTGGGGTGGGGGCAAAGATATTGAACATTTCACCACTGGATGATTCTGAATCCTGATTTTTTATTGAGAATAAATCCTGTAAGCTTCCTTCAAGAAAATATAGACATTACTATATAAAATCTTATATATTTACTTTATCCCTTTCGATCTGGCTATTGTAAAAACAATACTTTCTTTTTCTTTCTTCATATTTTTTATTAATCAGTTCAAGAAATCTATTACACCATAAAAAGTATCTTTTGAAACTAAGCACAAACTCAGGTATTGGCACCTAGTGGGGATCAAATTCACCACTCATTGAGCAGCAAGACTCCTATTTGCTAGTTGAAATTTTAGAAAAGTCTCCTGTAAAGTTCTTTTTCTTAAATTGAAACAGAATTTTACACAAGGACACAACATTGTTCAACTTTGGGAAATTAAAATGAAAAATACAAAACACATGATGAAAATGCCAATCCCCACCAAATCGTCAAAATTAAGCAGCAATTAACCAGTTCTGTAACCACTTTGGAACAGCAGTTATTGTAAGTAACCTAAAGCCTCTGTGTTGACTAAGTAAAGGTTAATAACTAATAAAATAATACAACCTGATTACTAAAGTTAAGGGGCAATAACTCTATTCAGGATTTAGATGGGAAATCACTTAAGAATAACAGCTCCTGGTAGCAACGTACATCTAATGATTCCACTGCAATGAGGTGTTCTTATGAACCTGATGTAAAGCTATAAATACAGTATATTTCTATGATCCTTTTTGTTCTGAAAGGTTTCTAAACACTATGGATATCTGATTGACATTTTAAAGCTCCCATAATAAACAGTAACTTTTGGAATTTCTTCTAAAAGAACAAGTTACTATCTTTATAATGTCAAAACCAGTTTCGGTAAGTACATTGAGATAATGTTTTCATTTTACTTCACTTCCCAAATTTTGTGTATGTATATTTACATATGTAATGGAAATTCATCTGCTTATATGTATTCATGAAGTTAAGAAGGAATGATATGACACAAGGTCAAGTTTTAAGTGAAGTACTCTGGTTTGAATTCAGTGTTTTCCTTCTCCTAAACTAGTTGTCTTACCAAGATAAAAGATCACAGACTGCCCTACAATTGATCTATGGCTGGTTGGGAACAGATGGATTCATGTCTTTCCTCGGGGCATTTGCATGAAGTGAAATGCAAACAGTTTCATTGAGAATTTCATACAATGATAACTGTTTTGCCAAGTGCATCACCAAAATTTGAGACACTGTATAGGAAAGGTATATATGCGTGTGTGTGTGTTTATATTCAAATTTATGCATACACTTTTTATGTATATCATGTGTATGTATATGAACAATATACTTGTATACATGTACATATTCTCATATATACATGTATTCTCTTCTTTAAGAACCTATATATATATATATATATATATATATATATATATGACATACCCAGTATGAAGCCAAAAGCACAATGATATTCTCACTAATTTATTGAGCTTTTAAAAATGAAATGATTCTTGATTTGACTTTTATGGCTTGTAAGAAAAATAAATCTCCAGCTGTCAGACCATTTTATGAACAGTTTGATCATAATGGCAATAAAAAAAAAATAATATGAGTGACAGTAAAAGCCTGTATCTCTCATTCTTGTTTATTTCAATCAAATCCCACCAAATAATCAATTAATTTTAAAAAGACTCTTATTTTAACACCTCTAACCCTCTAATAATATAATAATTAAATTTTCTGCATATTAATGATTATCCTTGAAATAAAAAAATAAAAAATATGGATTTGCATATAGCAGAATAGTGGTATAACTGTTATTGTTGTGGGAAATGGACACAGCAACTTAAGTTTGAATCCTGAGGCTGTTCTTATTTCACATAGTACTAATATCTTTGGAAAAGCTATAGATCCAACTATTCTCCCCCCAGCTATGGGTAAATGGTAAAGCAGTTCGGGCTTTTTAATCTTTGTATGGCAACTGGTCTAGGAGAAGGAAAACTTTAAATTCAAACCTGTTAAACTCCAGTTAAAAATTGACCTCGAGTTACATCCTATTTGTGACAGAAGAGTTTGGTAAATACATATAGCAGAATGGTAATCTTCATGAAAAATAAAAGCAATTTGAATTCACTTTTGGGCCAAGCTTGATATTCACTTAGTACTAATATCTTTGGCAAAAAACATGGATCTACTTTTTCTGCTAGGTATATGTAAAATAGCAAGCCATCATGTTAGCAGGATTTAAAATATACCAACTGCATCCTCTGCAGAGAGGCAACTCTCCCACTAAAAAGCAGTGTCTTGTGTATGACACTAAACTGCATGTGAAGGTGAGGCTCCATTTTTAGAGTTCTGAGGAATGTGGAATACCTCTTCATTGACATTACATACAGGTTCACTTTGACCAAGCGTGGTAGTAGTACCTGTTAGGAACCCATCTGTGGGTAAAATAGATCTGTTTTAGAATTATTCATATTTGATACAAGCATGTGCAAAAAAAACTCTTAAGAAACAACTACACAAAAAATGTAAATTTGAACATGCAATGAATGATTCCCTAACCTCTGGACATGAATTAATCCTAGACAGATTGACATGCTGTCAAAATCAATCAAGGCAGCAACTAGTCTTGCAGAAAGAAAAGTCTGAATTCAAACCACTTTTACTCCACTTAAAAATTGATCTTGTGTCACAAAAGCTGAGTAAATATATACTCACAACTTTATTTAATTTTATGAAATCTTTCTAAAATTTAATTTAGTGACTAAAAATATTATCTTTGCTATAAACCCAAGTCCCTAAAGAAATTCTCGAGTAATAATTATAAAAGTGTGTGTTAGAGTAATAGATAAGACACTCAAGCCACCCATACGTATTCACAACTCTATCTAATTTTATGAAATCTATAAAATTTCGTTTGGATGCTAAATATATTTACTTTCCTATAAAGATAAGTCCCTTGAGAAAATTACCTTGTAATATTTCTATCAGGATAGCACCTGTGCATGTACTGATCTCTATATATGATCAATTACCAGCTATCTTACCTGTGCATTTAATTTTGATTAAATTGAAGCACATATTCAGGATGCTACAATTCAATTTTGTGTCAGTGTATATAAAACTAGTAGTAGTTCTTCAATCATGCATGAATACCTAATAGTTCAGTTAAAGATGTGAACCACTAGACAGGTGATTTGTTTATAGCAGTAAAGGCCTGTGTAAGACCAACCACATTTTTTGGATGACCTGATAACAGAAGAGTGTAAGGCTGGTATGCCACAGATTATTTGAACAATACTCCTCAGGTTTTTAAATTCAGTGTCTTTCTTTCTACTAGACTGGTTGCTCTGTCAAGGCTAGAGAGCCCAATTTGCCTTATTATTATATAACACTTGCATCAATTCTTAATCACTAAAACGCTTCTAAACCCTGCTGGCAGGGCTAAGAATATACTAAATGCATCCTCTGCAGAGATGTAACTCACCCACCAAAAAGAGGTGTGACACTAAACTTGATATGTTCTGGAGATCCGCAGAGTGTGGAGTACCCCTTTATTGCTATTACTACTAGGTCCACTCCAACCAGGAGTGATAGTACCTGTTAGGATCCCATCTGTGAGTAAAGTAGATACGTTTGAAAATTATGCATATTCAATTGAACTGTGTGCAAAAAAAATTCTAAAGAAATGTATATATGAATATACAGTGAATGCAATTCTCTCACCTCTGAGCATAAATAACCCAAGATAGGTTGACATGCTGTTGAAACTAATCAGTCAATCATAAAATTCCTAGTGTCTATGATTTTCAATGCATTACATTTGTTCAAACACATTTTTGATAAAAAAAAATGGAATTGTTAGGTGATTTCCATTCAACTTTAAGAAAAGACCTTCACCTTCTTGCACCAAAACCAAGACTTATATCAAATTATTACATTTCATCAAATGTCTGTCTGTCTGTCCATACTGCTGAAGCTTTGCCAATTTTTCTTGATTTCATCCAAATTTTCTGGAATTGTTAGCCATACCTAGAAAGGTTTTAAACTCTACTAGTCACAGACTGGTTTTTAGATGGGATCTGTCTCCTACCCTCTATGTCTTAATGTACCTTCTTGCTGTAAAAGAGTATTCATCTCACAATAGTTATCCACTCTCCTGGTAATAATTGTAAGAGACAGAGATAGCTCTCTCTCCTTATATAATCTTAGACTCAGTCACTGCCCTTTGTTTAACTGCTAAGAGGGAATTTATTTGATTTCAGTGGTTGCCCAGCCTAAAAAAAGACTTAGAAACATGATTTTTTAAAGTATAGATTAATACTACCTTTTCAAGTCAGAAAAATTTTTAAAAGTTAAGTATTTATTTGAAATATTTGTTAAATTTTAGGGTATCTGAGAACTCAAAACAAACCTGAAGCCATCTTCCATACTTCAGATTCAATGTAAATAAACCAGTTAGATGAAGTAAATAAACAATAAAAACAAATAAAATACCCTTTAAACCATCTCATGTATGTAATATGGGTAAGTACTACTAGTTGATAATGATTTACTTATTCATAAAATACAGTATCACCTTATATATACACTGACAGGAAATAAAATCGCAACACTGAATATAGGTGTTGATTTATCTTGAGATTTAATGCACTGGTAATATAGTCACATAAATAATCCCATATGCAAATCAACATGTGCATAGGTTCCAAAATAAATGATGTATCAACATTACTCAGATTTTATGATATATACATGATATATCTAACTTTAGAATTAACTTGGGTCTCTATTTTTGCCCAGCCTGTTGGCTGGGGCCGGAGAATATGCCAACTGCACTTCTACAGAGAAGTAAGACCCTCACCCTCCAACAAGTGTCCTGAGTATAAAACACAACTTCTTCTGATGGTAAAGCTCTAGGCCTAGAGCTTTGGATAATGTGGAGTACCTCTTCATTGCCATTACTCCCAGATCCACTCTGACCGTCAGTGGTTGTACCTGTTAGGGTTTCATTTTTGAGTCAAATAGAACTGTTCAATCTTTTTCTAAGGATTATTATTATTTGTTATTTGAAAACATACAGCTGTGTACAAATTATTTGCATTAGATAGGAATAACTGATAAACAGAATTACTAATGTTGAATATTAATACATATTAAGATTTAACTGTATACAGTCAAATGATATGACCTAGATATAAAGGGAAGATTGCCACAATTTATTGATGGCTTCCTGTGTAAAAGAAAATTCAGAGTTTGCATTGACTCCACACTTTCAAATGTAAAAATCAGGAAGAGGGTATCCTGCAGTGCAGTATATTGTCCATAACCCTCTTCAACCTAAAAATAAACTATGTAATCAAGGAATTACCATCTGGAATTGATGGGTCTCTATACATGGATGATCTCATGATATGTTTCAATTCAAAATATATCCATACAATTGAGCGAAAACTGCAACAAGGACTAAAGAAAATCAGCAGAGATGGGCAACAGTAAATGGATTCAGGTTCTCTAAAACAAAAACAAAATGTGTCCATTTTTGTCAAAAAAAAAAGCTACATAATGACCCCAACCTGAAACTTGTCCCAGTTGTAAATGAATACAAATTTATGGGGATAATATTTGACAAAAAACTAACATTCATTCCCCACTTGAAATACCTAAAAACTAAATGTAACAAAACACTGCAATTACTGGGTGTGGTAACCCCCAAAGAACGGGGAGATGATTAAAACACTCTATTGCTATCATATGGATCATTAATTAGATCAAAACTAGATTACGGTAATTTCATATACCAATCAGCTAGAAAGATCTATGTAAAAACACTTGACCTAATCTACCACAGAGGGTTAAGATTAGTACTTGAAGCGTTTAGAACATCTCCAACTAAGAGCCTATACACTGAGGCTAACGAAGCACCTGCAAATATCAGAAGCCACAAACTGGCCCTTCAGTACTCTGTCAATTTAAAGTCATGCCGAGCAAATCCTGCGCACAATAACATTTTTTATCTAAAATAAAAAGAACTATTTCTGGATGGAGACAATCATTGGAGAAGTAGACATGGATTTGAAAGAAATGCATAAGACAATCATACCAGATATTCCACTTTGGACCATAAGGACCCCAAACATAAACTTAACACTCTGTAAATTCCACAAAAATAAAACTCACCCACTAATTTTCCAAGAGGAATTAGAAAAATTTAAGGAGAGATATCCTAAACACTTACACATCTTCATGGGTGGATCTAAACTGGAGAAAATAACAGGATGTGCCACTGTACATAAAGGGAAAATATTTAAAAAACATCTCCCAAATGACACCTCTATATTCAGTGCAGAAGCTTCCACAATCAACATGGCTCTTGACCTGATCTCAGAGTCTAGGAATAACAAATTCATTATCTTTTCTGATTCACTTTCAGTGTTGGAATCATTAAAAAACATGAAATTTGATAATCCATTAATAATAAAAATTCTATGCAAATTAGAAAATTTATCAACTGATAATGATGTACAGATATGATGGGTCCCAAGTCATACTGGAATCAATGGAAATGACCCAGCAGTTAAAGTATTCAAGTCTACTCTAAACATAACCACTGAAAAAAAGTTTAAAATACCATATATAGACTTTAAAATGAAGATAGATAAATACTTACTACAACAAAGACCACAACACCAGAACAGCAATAAACATAATAAACAACTAGAAATTAAACCTACAATGGGGGAATGGAAACAAAGCTGCAGAAAAAACCAAAAAGAGGAAGTCATATTGTCATACAAGGACTTACTTGAAGCAAAGTAGCAACCAACGTGTCATGCATGCCAGACTAAATACACTGTGAAACACATTTTTATTCAGTGTACTGACCTGGCCCATATAAGAGAAACCTTATTGAAATAAAAAATGTAATGTCATTCTTAAAAGCAATAAATATATACGGAAAGATCTAAAAGAAATTTCAATAAGACCAAATTTCTCCTACAAACTGTTCCTCTACTTCAACAAAATCTGATCCTTTTCTCAAGCTGTTCTCCCCCCCAAAAAAAAAAAATCTTTTTACTTTAAGACTATTCTCTACAAATAAACTTTCAATAAAACCAGATTCTTTCTAGAAACCCTTTCCCTAATAAATTCCAACATAACGGACCTTTCCATTTTTAACTTGATTTGGCATTAAACAAAAACAAACTCTAACAACTTGTTTGAAAATAAAGTTACCTATAAATTATACACTTTCAAATTATATATATGATGTGGCATGAAATAATCCACAAGAGTTGATATGCCATAAAATACCAACCAATCAACCATCCATCCATCTATTCTTGCATGCATACAGTCATACTAATGGCAAGTCAGTTATTACATCAAAAGATGACTGAAGATTTTGAACATTTTTTCAAAATCTTTACATGATCATACTGTACACAGATAGAATTTGTGCTCTGTTAGTTGAGCTTAGAATATGATAACTTTATCCTCTGCAGAGGAGTAAGACCTTCCCTAAAAAGGTGTTCTAGGTAGAACACTTAACTATATCTGATGGTGAGTTTACAGTTCTGTAGATCTGGGGAGTGATGCATACTCCTTCATTGGCATTACTCTCAGATCCACTCTGATCCAGATTGGTAGTACTTGTGAGGGTCCTATCTCTGGAACTTGAATCTCACCATCATATACAATTGTTATACCCAGGACACTCCTTTTTTAGAAAAGGGTTTTACCCCTCTGTTGAAATGCAGTCATCATATTCTAAGCCTGTTCTGACTGGGGGCTAAATATTTTAAGTAAGATATATTTAGATATATTAAGAATTAGTTTCAATTATAATTATCAGTTATAAACTGCAGTATCTTTTTTTAAATATATTTTTATTAGTATAATGTAGTGGCAAAAGGTTGCCATCATTCTTTGACAAGATTAGTGTTCAAAGTTTGGCTGAAAATTTCATAGGTTGACAAAGATACTCTCATGAATGTGACCAAATGAGATTTATTTTTCAACATAGTCTCTCTCGGAGTTCACTCTCTTCTTCCATTGGTGTTGCTGTACCTGGATCCCATTAGTCAAAAAATTACCAACAGCAGATATGATATCATCATATGAATTTTTAGCCTACCCTTATACTCAATATTTCTGTTGTCAATTTAAAGATTTTATTAAAACTGGAATTGATTGTTGCTAAATTGAATGAAATAATGTTGCTATGTATTTGCTTGAGAGAAAGTCGAAATAATCAGTTGTTTATACATATTGTTATTCTTGTCAGTTAATGTGGATACACAAACACCTCAGAAGTAATAGTTACTGACTCCTCTTAGTGACATTGTCTCTGTGGCCTCAGGCGTAATCAAATCTAAGAACATCTATCAGAATACCCTCACTCAAAAGCAAAGGAAAAAGAGATAGAAGGGATGAATATCAATCTTGATAAATAGGAATAATAAAACTATATTACTCTACTTGCTTTACGTGCCAACAGAACCATACAATCAAAATTGGTCTCATTAACTATCTTCAACTGCACAATTGAATCAATGATGGCTTTCTTTGCATTCACAGACACCCAAGAAAAAAATTTAAAGAGCAATTCTGATTCAAGAAGTTTCTGATATTTTCTCAATAATTTCTTTTTCTTTTCTTTGCTCCTATAACCACATACACAAAACATTCATGAAGAATTGAGCTGTAATGTCACTAGGCTATGAAAAGTATACTGAAAGAAGAAAGTTCTACAAAAGATTAGATTACCTTTTACTTTTCTCTAGAGTGTTCTAGGTATAGCACTAAACTGCATTTGGTGGTGAGGCTCCAGTTTTGGAGATTTGAGGAGTTTGGAGTACCTCTTCATTGCCACTACTTCCAAGTCCACTCTGACACTGAGTGGTAGTATCTGTTAGGTATCAATCTATGAATTGAATAGATCTGTTCAAAAGTTACTAGTATTGAATAGGAACTCTTGAAACCATAACAGTGTGAAAATTATTTGTATTTGGTAGGTATACTTGATATCCTATAACTGTGTGCAAACAAATCCTTATTATTATGAAATAGGAATATTTACTTCTCCACAATCTCATGTCTTGGTTATGTCACTGAACTGCATCCAGTGGTGATGCTCTTGTTCTGGAGCTCTGGAGAGTATGGAATACTCCTTCATTGCCGCTATTCTCAGGCTCATTCTAACTCAAACTCATAGTACCTGTTAGGGTTCAATCTAAGGGCCAAATAGATCTGTTTAAAAGTTATTAGTATTGAATAGGAACACTTTAAATCATAAAACTGTGTGCAAAGAAATGATTATTATTGACAAATATAAAAGTGTAGTTAAAAAGAAATGATTGCAATAGAATGTTAAAAATATAGTTATAATGACAATCAAAAATTTACAAATGAATCAAATTTTGGCATTGAATACCTGTAAAGAGTTGATATGCCATAAAATAAAACAAACCAAACTTTTCTCTTAAGTGAGTTTACTTTTCAGGTTACTTTACATTCTATGACAATAAGCAGTATGAACCAGAAATAAAGAATAAGAATTTCTTAGATGAAACATTGACATTATTAATTTTTGACTAGTTTATCTTTCATATTATTGTTACTTTTTATCACACCAGTCAGTTCATTTTTTACTATCTATAGTGGTTAAGTAAAATAAAAAAAAAGAAAGAAATTATCTTCCAATGTGTTTCAAACTTTTGTGTGTGAAAAAAAAATAAAAATAAAAACATATTGAACAGGCCGCCACTGGATGATTCCAAATCCCTTTTTCTTTATTAAGTATAAATCCTATTAGCTTCCCTTGAGAATATCTAGATGTTACTGTTTAAAACCTTGGATATTTACTTTATCCCTTTCGATCTGGCTTTTTCAAAAACATTATTTTCTTTCTTTCTTTGTATTTTCTTTTATTAAGTTCAAGTGTTTTGATATTATCCATTTTTAAACACAAAACATATTTTTTACTAGTAGGATGATAACAGCCTAAGTGTATTATGCAGCACACAACTTGGATTATTTATAGAAATTAACACCTGGTATTGTTAACAGGTGTTTTGTTCGGATCTTTATATCCCATTGGTATTAAAATATGCTATTTCTAAATATAAACCTTACATTTTTAAGTTATTATCCAAGTTTAATAATTTTGTCTTTTTTATGAAAACGGAAAGGATTAAACATGATTATTATAGTTTTTTCCTATTAAATAAGTTACAGTACTTCTTTCTCAGAATAACTGTTATATTAGAAGGTGCACTTAGCATAATGGTTGTCATCATAGGAAATGTAATTGATGACCCAAGTTCAAACCCTGAACAAAATTATTTGCATTTTACTTTGTGCTAATGCTCTTAGGAAAGGAATGAATTCTTCTTCTCTCAGCTGTAATAGGGTAGACTGGGTTCTTTAGCCTTGGTTAGGCAATCAGTCTAAGAGAAGGAAAACTCTAAATACAAACTAGCTGTACTTCACTGAAAAATTGACCTTGTGTCACATCTTTCCCATGATGGAGAGGTTGGTTAAATGTATACATTTGGTGTATCAAATAAATATGCAAATCTAATGACTATTATGAGACTGAGCTAGGATATTATTTTTAAATAATAATACCTCCTTTATTGTGATTCAGTAGATGTCTCTTTTTTATACTTTTTTCATCTGTTTGTCTTAAAATATTTTTTAAAAATGGCTAAGGCAATGGCTACCAAATATTCTCTGGTTACTAATTGTTACTGCTCGGTACCATGCCATCCTCATGCTCATTCCCAGAGCTCATGTTCATGCTTGTGTTCGGGACAGTTTTTGAAAATCATGAAACATTTTGAAAAAATTTAACAAAGTGTTCAATTTACAATGTAATTATGCTAAGCTGGGCACTTTGCGTCCATCAGATTATCTAAACAGAATCTTCACCATTTTTTTTATCATATAAAGTAGACATCTAGATGACAATTCCCTCGCTAGAAACTAAAGTTATAACTTTTTATCCTTCAGTTTTTTCTGTTATTGGAAAAGTGAGGCTTTAAAAAAATCATGTTTATTTTTGAAGTACAAGCCATGGCCATCATGAAGTTATAAATGTTAACTACTTGACAATGTTTATTAATATATAAGTAAAGTTGGCAACCATAGTTGAGGGTGCCCCAAAAGCTCCCTTTTCATTAGCTACTATGCTGAGGTGCTAATTCTTTCCCTGGATTGTTCAACTTTATCCTTGATCCATACCTTATAATGCTGAGTGTTAAGCAAGGAGACATCAAGTACCATTTTTTTAATCTTTGGTATGACTCAACCTGGGATTTGAACCCCTGTCTTCCAAGCCAACGGGCCAGTTATTAACATGTTTCCAAAAAATGTCATTTTATGTTATTAGTTTAAAACTACAAGCAGAGAGTAGGCTTTCAGCCAGTTGAAACAAATAGAAATAGTAGACCCTTGTAACAATTGTTGATATTCAACTACCTCCCCTCAAAAGTACTATGTGACACCGAGTCATTTAAATGGGGGGGGGTATATGTGCCTACATATTGATAAGGTCAAAAACTGCCTAGCCCCTGTACTGTGTCACATAGGTTTCAGACTATTCCAACCCACTCTTTGGTCCAATGAGCAGGTTCTGCTGCAAGACTTGCTTTTTATCATATCCTTGCTGATGGTGGTAACCTGATACCATACTGAAATCCCTGTTTAAAGGTTGGAAAGTTTGGTTGTCTTGTAACATTTTCTATATTTTTTATATTAAAAGTCACCCAAAACAACTCCATTTTGCCACTTTAAATAAAGGATTAAATTCTGTCAAAAATGGGTAAGAACATAAGTAAAATGCATTATAAAAGGTATAACAAAGAAGAAATTTGTAGTAATAATGGTAGGTTTTATGCAAAATTACTTTACAAATTAATTACTGGGGAAATCAAAAGTTTTGCAGCATTTTGGTAATGTGAGGCACAATTCAGCAGCTCCAGATTCTTTGGCTGAGGTAATAAAGGTGATGAACCACACTGGGCTGTGAGATGCCAAGTTCACCTGATACTCCCTAAGTACTACTCACCAGATTTGCCTCTATGGCTCTGAGCACAACTTAAGAATCCCACAGTTTTAGGCTTATCTGACCTTGCCTGATCATCTAGATTCTTGCAACCCAAGCAAAATTTATTGAACCATCTGTTTATTGTTCTGTGATCAACTGCACTTTTACCTCACAAATAACAAATGTTTTTAGTTGCTTCCACAGCATTATGGCCCAGTTTGAATTCATAAAGCATAAGTTCCCAAAATGACTACATTGCATGTTCACCTATACAACTTTCAATGCAAATGTCAGGGCCCCAATTACCATGATACTATCAACCACTGCAAGTACCTTCCACAGCTTGATCTGCTATAGTTATATGATATACCACAGACAACAACCATGTTCCAAAATATTGCAAAACTTTTGACTCACCTAAGTAAAATCTTATTCATCTTGTAGAACATAAGCAAAACTAATATTAGGTAAAATATTATAAGCATAGACATTTTAACAACTTTACTATTAGAAAAATGATATTAAAAAGAAATAAAATTCAACACAGATTAACCAGAAACCAGCAGGAACTACAGTATCTACAACTTCGTAAACCTGATTCCTTTAAAAAAACAACTCTTGTGATCTTGATCCCATTCTATCTTTCACCTCCCTCCAGAAGTGACTATGATGCCTCTTTATTTCTTTAAGAGATAAAACTTGTAAGGAAACCTTACGTTGTTCTTTTCTTTTGGTCTATTAAGGTTTCATTGTTAAATTTGTGTATTCTTTATTGCTTAAGAGACTGTAATTGAAAATATTGAATGAATATTATGTATTAATAAATGTTTATTTATACTTGCAACCAAACTTTGAACTGAGTCAACTATTTTTTTTCTTTCTCCTTGAAATTTTTGGAGACCTATATTTTGTATATACTGATTGATTTATTTTAGTGGCATGTTAACCCATCTATGGTTATTTTATCTCTAGAGGTTAGTGAATTGAATTCATTGTATATTCATATTTAGAGTTTTTGTGCAGTTGTTTAATTTTTTTGCATATGGTCCTATCAAATACAAGTAATTTTCAAACAAATGTATTTCCTTCATGGATGGGATCCTAACAGGTACTACCACTCTTGGACAGTGTGAACCTCCACTCTCCTTAGATCTCCATAACTGGAGATTCAACATCAGATGCGGTTTAATGTCATATTCAGGACACCCCTTTTTGGAGGGGTTTACCTCTCTGAAGGGGATACAGTCAGTATATTCTAAGCCTTACCAACAGGGTTTTTTAATATGTATTGTATTTTTCAGACTCTTTGAGTATCATTGGGCTACGTCTTTGATGGTGCTGCCATTTTAGTTGATGATAATTTGCTTCTTTTTTTTTATGGGGTGGAGTTGCTAGCTCCATGCCCCCCAGTTTTGAATACAGAGTTTTTCTTTCTCCTAGACTGGTTGACTTACCAAGACTGAAGAGCCAAGTCTGCCTTACTATTTACCCATAACTGGTGAGAGAAAAGAAAGATTAATGCTTTTCCTAAAGGCATTAATGCAAAGAGCCCAATCTAGGATTTTAACTTGGTCTGTTGAGTCCCTATCTTACAACAATGACCATTACACTATATTTGCTTCCTACATTTTCTTTATAAAAGGACCCAAAAACATTTGTAATTGGAGTCAATAGGAACAAAAGAATAAATTACCAAATAAAGGTAACTCTTTTACAAATTCAAACTGAAAAATAAAGGTGAACACTTTTAACTATTATTTATTTTATTTTTTTTTTTTTTCATTCTCATCACAATAATTTATTCCTATTAGGTAAAAAAAAAATTTTACTTTTATTTCTTCCATTTTATTTTGAAGGTTTCGATGCACCAACTCAGCTGAACCAAATTGGCAGACAATCCGAGTTCCTCCAGGTGACAAGACATCATTCATTGTCTACAGTTTAGAGGCCGACACAGTTTACGAATTTATGGTTTTGGCCCGTAATTCTTTGGGTGATGGCTTATACAGTGATCATGTATTCGCAAAAACACTTGGTAAGTCATACTTTCTCTGCATGCTATTGTTATTACTGCCTGCAAGCTTTTCTAGTACATATATTTATTGTATATATACATATATATATATATATATATATATATATATATATAAATATTAACATTTATTATTATTATTATTATCATCATCTTTATAATATCTGAAGTATACTCAGTCTGTTCCAGCAAGTTCTGTTTTAAACATTTTTTTCTCATTTCCTCCAAATCGTTTCCTATTGATTTTTATATTAATATCACTAGGAAGTGAAATCTGCAATAGGAGACGATTTCCATGTTGTATTCTTACCAATGTTTTTTTTTTTCATTTTAGCGCTTTATTTTTTTCTCTCTTTAAAAACAAATCTTGTTATTTACTTTCTCCATTATTCAGAAAATAAAGTACACATGTTTCTCATAACTGCTCAGACAACACGCTTGAGAAATTAATTCAGTTTTAGATTGCTGCCCAAGGGAAGCAGCCTATCAAAGTTATGACATATCTTCATTGATGACAGACAAATTCAAAATTGCAACTAAATAATATTCAACAGAACTCAGTGATATTTACACTAATGAAATCATCTTTTATTTATTTATTCATTTTTTTTTTTAGACAAAGATTTGTCTACCTTTTATTCTTAGAGGAGTTTTAGGTATAATTTATGTTTCTGCAATACCAATCTCCTTTTTGGTGTTGTTGGTAATATTCCTGGTATGAATAACCAGACTTCATTCTAGCAGAAACATTCATTTCTGGCTTAGAAATTTTCAACTAGATGTTCACTTTATTTGATTAAACAAAAAGATAAAGATTCTGTTTAGCTAACCCATTGGACACAAATTAAGGGTCCAGTTTAGCATAATACTTACATTGTAAATTGAACCTCAACAATAAAAGAATTCTAATGTTTGGAAATTTTTAAAAACTAATATGCTGTGGGTTTCCATTAATAACCAGAATTCTTTATTTTTGTCTCTGATAAAACACTGTTCCTCACTGTTGTAGAAATAACAATCTCTAGGTTATGGAAAAAGCAACTAAAATTATTAATAAAAAGAAAATATTAATTGAAATCATTGATAAAAATGATAATGATAATAATGATAAACTAGGGAATTATTATTATTAATAATAATAATAATAATACATGTGAATTATTAAAGATTAATTAATAAATTGATAATAATGATAATAATAATAGTGAATTGTCAATAATTGATATATAGATAATAATAATAATTCAATTCTTGTCATTGGGAATTTGTTCCCAAATCAACTTAGTGTTTGTAAACTAAAGATTGTCTTTTAATAATAATAATAATAATAATAATAATAATAATAAAGAAACTTTGCTTATAACAGTATTTTGTAAGGTGATAACACCAAAGATGATATTACAACTTTCTCTCCATGGCGATTATGGTCATGAGGAATCTCATCCCAGAAAGTCTATGACCACTCAAGTGTTCACCTCAAAAGTAATGTGAATAAGATAGCATTACCAAACAGCCAAAAATAGGAATATAACTGAATATATTGAATGAATAAATAGAAATGGTCAATGCTGATTGAACAATTTTAGAGAGCCACCTGGACTCAGTCTTAGTAATGGCTATTATAAGTTTTGGCTAAGTATATCAATAGTTACTTGGTGATTGTGAGTTCAATCTCTGTCAGACAGTTATAGAGTCAAGCTATCAATTGGCCCTAACAAGTATGAATTAAAAATGAAGATGGGGATTAGTGCAAAGCAGTTTTTTAAATATCAAAACTGTCCTCTATTATTATTTTGGGCCTTCCAAACCACTTCAATCATTTCATTACTTATAGTTACATGTATAAAAAAAACCCAGAAATGTTAGATGAAAAATGTGGGTCTGTCTGATTATTATATTTTTTAACACAGGAAACCAACATGAGGAGATGAGATAACAATTTCTTATAGGTTTTATCCTGCTCTGCTATTCAATATTTGAGCACTTTCTCGATTTAAATGATTTTAAATGATTTAATTATTCTTTCATACTTTGCATCTTTTGTTGGTAAAGTTTATACCTATACCATTACTGACATTATTCTTATATACCATGTGACAAAACCACTTCAATCTTTTCTTCTTTATGATATCAGTAATTTTATTTGGTATTCTAATGTCACCTCTTACATCATCAATTTTAATGTGATTCATGGAAGATATTTACACTAGTCCTGAATCAATCGTTCTCAAATACTCTCAGTTTTCTGTTGCCTTCAAGTTTATCCAACACTAATAGTCCTAATAGCAATATATGGTGAAGGGTTTTTTAATCATCAATCAGGTAACACTGAGGGTATGGATTCCTTTGATTGCCTCTCAAACATCCCTACCAACCATCGCTCTTAGCAGGTCCTCTAGACGGCATCCAGTGTCTGCACATATCTAATGTATGTAAGTTTTTGTTGATCGGCTGACACTAGCATATCCATGTGTTGGAGTCCACTGTAGAATGTCGCTTATGAGTTTGTCCTTGTTTTTTTCAGTAATGCCCACCATGTCTTGTTCATTTTATTTTAATAGTTTGGAAGATAGGAGGTAAGTGGCCGTATAGCTGCTGTTTTGTGGGTTGCTGCTTCTAGGATTTGTTCTGAACAGAATGCAACATCCTTGTGTAGTTCCCATCTAGCTTTGTCTCCAAGCATTTCATTAAAGTCCAAGTAGTGTGACTATACAGTAGTACTGACATGGCTACAACTTGAAAGAATTCCTGTTTTACATTATCAAAGAGATCAGATTTCCATATAATTAATAACCTATCAGTAGCAGTTTATGCCTTTTTAAGCATAGTTTATAAAAATTAAGTTTGTTTTGTCAAATAATAGATTTATTTTTTTTTAATTATTTATTTCTATAAAATTTGTTCAAAGAAAAAATAAATTTTTCATCAAAAATGAATATTCTTGAGTAAAATCAGATTGCATTGTTTGTGAAGATATGACATAATAAACAGTAATACAGGAAATAGATTTGGGAAAAGGGTTTAGTTCCAGTTAACTCAGAAACATTGGTATCAGGTTCTTGGTTAATAAAGATTATGCAATTCAGTTCACTATTAAATCCAGAAAGTTCAAAACTTCAAATAGGCAAATCCTAACAACAAATTTAACATCAGCAAGCTATCTCTTTTCCTTGTTGGAAACATCATATGAAATAGCTCACATGAGTCAGGCTTTTTTATTGTAATTAGAAAATTAATTTTTACCCAGAATGCAATGTCAATGGCTATTTATTTCAGACAAGAAGTTGTTTATGGCTTATACCAACAGAATAATTTAACATGCATTTATAAACATTTCAAAGCAATTAATGTTTCTTGCCTGTCTTTCATCCCAGGCAAAACCATGAACTCTTGCTAGTATTTATATATTTTGAAAAGCACTAATCATAGTATTACTGTACTTGATCAAACATAGACATCTGACTTTTAGAACTGTTCACTTGATGCTTATTACTATACTTGATCAAACATCGTCATTTGACTTTTAAAACTGTTTACAAGATGCTATCTTCAGCTGAAATAAACTGGAAAACTGCCCAATTGAAATATTGCAACGAAATCAACAAAGATGAGTTGGAGAAAATGATTGAATAATGACTTTACTCTAAAACAGACTAAATCAGCTCTCCAGAATGTCTCATTGACCCCTGGGGTTAATATCAGCCACTTTAGGGACCATTGGTCTAAACAGAGAAATAACTTTGTAATTATTTAAGATTTCAGCAAGATAACTTAAAATCAGACTCTAGGAAACTGTTCCCATTTCACCAAACATTTTAGTAATATCAGTTATCTTCAAAATAGGGAAATATGAATAAAATGTACCATTTAAAATTTTGGCCAAATAATCAAACTTTGAACACTTGTAATGCATGGGCAAAGTCAGTAATTTTCTGATATATTATGACTACTGTATACACTCAAACAGTGAACAACTTCATGTATTGAGTGACCCCTAATGTCTAGCTACAAAAGGTGTTAATATTATTTATTGCTTGTTATGAACAACCACTAACTTTTGACTATGCCAGCCTACAAAAATATTTCTTCAATGTTCAATGACATAAAAAGTAAATATTCAAATACTTATTTATACTTTCAAAACTACTGTTATACATTCAAAATCAATGCAATGCCATAAACAACGTAATCAAGACCTTGATGTAGCCAACTGTGTTTACTTGAATATTCTAAACAAAATATAACTCACCACTACTACACAATAGCAGTAATAATATAAGGATTATGTGTGTAATTTATCAACTATGCTTGGGAAGCATGATTTACTTTTTTTTTAGAAACAAAATCACACTATATTGTCTTGAAAATTCTAAACAAAACTCAGCTTTGTTTACTAGATATAATATTGGTATATTTTATATGCTCAGGTATTATAAATAGTGAACAATATTAAGTAAAAAGTCTATTATCTTAGTAGACTTTGTTTAAGTATAAGCTATGCAGGTGGGAGCCCTTTTGGTCAAAGTTACAGCAAAGTAAGGCCCAGGGACTAGGTAAGCATCTACATTTCAAAAATATATCTCATACAATGAACAAACATAAACTCTATCAATTTCTTATATTTGGATATTCATAAATCATGCTTCTTGAAAATGATCTTTACAAATTTTGGGAGCACAACTCTGAAGATTAAACGTATTCATTATCATTCTATGAATTATTTAAACTATTATCCTATGTTATTTTAACATACATCTAAAGATTGCTGATTGCAATATATACCTAAAGAAGGTCAAGGCTTAGGCTTCTTTGTTTAATGGCATATGAACTTTTGTGGGTTATTTAATGCCAAACCCATCCTTCTAGAAGAACAGCAGTGATGCTATTTAACCCATAACTGGGAGGATAAGGGAGTTCCTACCTTTCCTACAGTTATTGGTCCGAAAGTGAATGTAGTAGCGTCACTGGAGTTCAAACTCGCTTATTACAATTCCACAGTCCAGTGCTTTTTACTATTGCGCCACGAGGAGGACACCCTCCTAAAGAAGGTCAAAGAATTAAGTGGCTGAAATGATATATTAAAAATAACAAAGATGAATACTTTCATTATTTGTGAATAACATGCACCCCTAACTTTAGACGATGAAATTCTGAGAGAAAAAATTCTCATGTATAATATGCTCCGACTTTTTAGAATTTATAGCAAATTTAACCTAAATTTAGCATTTGTTAAAGTTTTTATTGGTTTGTTGTGACTAAAAATAAAAATTTATAGTGTTTAAATTATACCTTTGTTAGAATACATCTTTGTCAGACGACTTCTACAAATTGATAATATTACATCTTAAAATAAGAAACAAAAATGCACATATACTTATACCATATTTAACACGTTACTACAAATATATAGAATGAGTTGTACTTACGTTTCTTCCTCTCTTGAGGAGTTATCAGTTCTCATTTCATAAAATACAAAGCCTCTTCATAGGGGTTTATCTTCTGCCTCATGGTGTTTGGGCCCAGGAAAATACGTCTTCACTGCATGGAAGACTGGTCAAAAAAGGTTGACTGTTTTATCTCTCCCAGCAGGGTAATCCCTGACTTTTTTGTGTCTCCCAACACAGAAGAGTTCCTATTTAGGAACCCTAAACCTTATAATACAAAATTTACACATAATTTAAAGCAAACACATGGACATGTTCACACAAAAATGCAACAAGTTACAAGCAAAAATAATCTCACACTAGAAGAAACAAATTATAAACTAACACAAATTCTAGTGCATATTTTTCTGTAACAGCGTAAAACTTTTAGTTTAGACTACAGATGTAACTTACTTTTAGGTATACCATCACAAAAATAGTGAGGCATGTGGCTGGAAAAAAAGTTAAGTATATAGTTCTTTTGTATAATATGCAAAATTAACATTTGGGTTGAAAAATCTGGGAAAATAGTTTGTCTTATATATGAATAATTATGGTAGTTTTTAAGAAGGTTCATGCAACTATGACAGTATTATATCTCAGAAATTTAGATGGCATGTGGTTTCTAGTATTATCAACACACTCCTCTTGATCTAAACTCTTAACTATATTTATGAGTATCAGTTTTTAGTTATATCCTCATTTTAAAGACCAAGGCATATATGAATAGATACTTCTGCTCATTGTAAGCAGCTTAGATATAAGTTATAAATTTTACACTGGTAGCAAATCCCTTAAGACAATGTTTTTCTGATTCCCTTTGATTTTAATAGCAGAGAAATTGTGATGCCTATTCCTTCTGCCAATCACTTCAGGATTATATATATATATTGGTAGTTTATCCAGTCTATTTCTATTACAGGTAAATGTTTTCTTGATCCTATCAGCCTTAACAGAATATTTCAATACTGAAGTTCAAATCTGCAGCATAGCAACTAATTTGACTCTTTGAGGCAGACAAATGCCATAGTTCTCTTATTAAAGCTATCTGAAGTTTTCTTAACTTCTACAATAAGATACTGACAACCTGTGAGCCCATTTGGTTCTTATTTTAATGTTGGTCCCTGATGATCTTAATGCCTCTATTTTGTAAAGAATGAAAAATTCTAATCGCCCTTTCATAGTCATCTCTGTGATATTGAGGATTTGGATGATTTAAAAAATGATGTTCAGTATAAAGACCTGAGAAAATTATCATTCTCTTGCAAATTGGGCTGGAAATTGAGCATTTTAAATATATTTTCTTTAATAAAAACCTTTCGATTAGGTTATACTTACATATGAATATAAATCAAATTTTGTTAAACAAAATTGATTTTCCCCTAGCAGCTATTAATAAATAGTTGGGCAAACAGTGTTCTTTATTTTTGATAAGACAACCAATCTATGAGCCTCCAACTGTGGATTCAACAGTACCACTACTATTCTTCTACAAGGATGGCTTTGGCATTAAATAAACTATAAAAGTTGATATGCCATTAAATAAAGAAACCAAACCAAACCAATATATGTGAAGGAAAAACTCTAAATTAAAACTCTGAGGACTGTTCTGAGAATCTATAGCTTATTGGTGCACCATTCTTTTGTTATCACCTAACCCAAGAAGTGTGGCTTGTCCTACACACATTTTTCCTATTATCAAGGTATCAACAAGCTGTCATACTCACTACACTCATTATTTAAATAAATAATGGAATTCGTTGTGCATTTATATATTGCTAGCCTTGCCATGAGCCAGGTGTGTACTTTTTGTAACAGGGATCCATGATGATATTGATGCTCCTATTTAGGAAGGAAATGGACGATTCTAATTAATATTTTATAGTTATCTCTGTTATATAAAGAATTTGGATAATAAAAGAATTATGTTTATCATGAATACCAACCCCCACAAAATTATTTAGTTACAAATTTGACTGTAAATTGCTTTATTTTCTTATTTGGAGAATTTTAAATGTTCTAATAAAAATCTTGCTATGATTTGCTGGGTTGCACTTACATGCATATCGAATCACACAGAAATAAGGAATATTTTTTATAAAAATTTAACTTTTCTTTTAAACCAAATATACCATCCAACAACACAAAATTGTAAGACTGTATTGAGTGACACTTTCATTCAATGCTGATTATACAGATACTGGTGATTTGAGACAGAGACCTTAGATTTGGTTAAAAGGAGAATGCTGCACTTACACAATCTTGTGTTTCACTAAAGACTAGCTTCATAATTTGTTTTCAAATTGCTACAGGCTCATCCCAATGTCTTCATAACATTCTGTTCATCTCAACATCATCATTTTATTATATAAATTACCAGGAGTGAGTCTACTTGAAACTAATTAAAAAATCTAGGTCTATTGAATGAGAAAGGGTATTTAGAAAATAATATTAACATAATTCAATATGAAATACTAATAAAAAAAGTTATTAAAGATGCAAATATCTCCATAACAATCAAAGCTCAAAAACTGTATGTATTTACCTAACCCCTCTGTTATAGGCAGGATGCGACAATTTTTAAGAAGAATTAAACAGGTTTCAATTCAGAGTTTTCCTTCTCCTAGACCAGTTGCCATACCAAGATTAAAAAGCCTGTCTGCCTACTATTAACCTAGTCAGTAGCTGGAGGTCAACCACTATAAATTGATCAACCATGCACATGTCTTCATTTAAATTTTAAAAATTAAAAAAAAAATTAAAGCTTCAGTCTTGATGTTTTTTGATTACACTACATCTCTCTTGGTTCCTTTCCTTATTTTGGGGGGAGTGGGGTGGGGGGTTGACCCCTCACATAGAGTCTTTGAGGTATTGGTTGGTGGGGCCCAGGTTGGATAGACATAAATGATAAAGGATTCATGTAAGCTAGAAACTTGTAACAGTTACTTCATCTATCTAGAAGTTCATGGGGTCTAGTGGATGGCTAACATGCAAGATTGTAGTAAGCAATTTTGAACACCCGCTGTGCTATTATATTCACTGTTAGACTAATACTCATGGGAAAAGTATGAACACCCCTATCCCCCCCCCCGTTATAGGTTAAATAGTACTATTACTGTTCTTCTACAAGGATGGCTTTGGTATTAAATAACCCACAAAGGTTGATATACTGTTAAGCACAGAAACCAAACATAACCAAACCAAAATATGAGAAAGGCTAAAAATATGTAATTTTTACAATGCTAAACACATTTCTACATTTACATAGTGTGGGGTATCTTCATGGTGTGGTTGCTAATGTGCTGGACTGCAACATCATAATAAGTGAGTTCCAATTCTTGCTGTGCTATTACATTCACTTTTGGATAAATACCCTTGAGAAAGGTATGAACTCCCTTATTCTCTCATTTATGTGTTAAATAGTACCATTATTTTCCTTCTACAAGGATGGCTTTGACATCAAATAACCCACAAAGGTTGATATAACATTGAACAAAGAACCAATATTCCTATTTACCTTTAGGCTCCATTATTGTATGAACCAGTATGTAACCTTCTCACCAGAGATAATGCAGGGAGAAAACAGAGGAAGGAAAAGAAGATATCTGTACATTCAACAAATATAACTCATTGTGTCCAAGGATCTTTTTAAAAGCTCTAATTAAGCAGAATAATACACCTGTTTTTAAGTAAAGTAAGGTAAGTAAAATAAATCCTAGTTTATTTTTGTTAGTGCCTGTCTTATAAACTATAGAATCTAAGAAAGCTATCTCTTTTTACATTTGGACAGCAATGGGTTATCTGATTGAAAAGGTATTTTCATCAACTTTGGAGTTTATATAATCCTCAATATATGTTGTAGAGAGAAGTTGCACAGTCAAGTAGCTAATGTGATGGACTGCAACATTGTATCAAGCAAGTTCAAACTCCACTCTTACTATTACATTCACTTTCAGATTTATAACAATAGAAAAGGGATAAGCCCCCTTTTCCACCCAACTATAGGTTAAATAGCATCACTTCAGTGCTTTTATAAGGATGGTTTTGGCATTAAATAACTCATGGAGGTTAATATGCAATTAAACTAAGAAACCAAAACAAACTTGTATAAGTTGTGCAAGCAAAAAATATTGAGATAAAAGCTTGAAAGTTTTTTGGGTTTTTTTTAATCTGAAAATCTAGAATTGAAAACTTATAGGATACTAGTTCAGTGTATAATAATGATAATTTTTCATTTCTGGAATTCAGATAAAAATGAAAGATAGAAATATATTGATTGTTGGAAGGTTTGACATATTAAACAGCAATACAAAGAATAAACTTATAAACTTACAAATGGTTGGGATCAATGTCCCAAGTCAATACTGATTACTCAAGTCCAGTTTTAGCATTAAATTCAGAATTGGCAAAATGGGTTCTTCCATGCAGGCAAACTTCAAGCTAAATAGCTTTCATGGATTAGGTATTTTATTGTAATTAGAAGATTTATTTTTTCCTAGAATGCAACATCAATTGCTATATATTTCAGATAGGAAATTGTTTATTACTTCTACCAAGCAATTCATCCAATATTGATATTAAGTAATAGAGATAATTTATGCTTGAGCTTTTGATTAACTCTGTTAATTTCATATTATGTTTGTTAATTGATTTGTTGATATTACATTTGGTCAAAATTGCATAATAATTATTCAATATATTCATTTCAGCTTTTGAATATAAAGGCCAAATAACCCAGTTGTATTTAGAACAGAATAAAACACAAGAAGAAAAAATAAATATTCGAATAATTATTAAAAAGATCTCCACTCTCAACCAGTTCTTAGATCGGCTAGAATAATCAAAAAGCAAAGTTTTGGAACTAAAGCCAAATATCTGCTGCATATCCTGGAGCCAACAGCAAGAGGTATTGGCCTCTCTGTGAACTCAGATAAGAGTGTTCATGTGTTTTAAACAAAATGGTGCCATATCTACATTAAATGGTAAGCCTCTGAAATTTGTAGACTATTTCACATACCTCAGTAGCAATATCTCAACTACTAAAAGCTATGTCAGTATATGCATTGGAAAAGCATGGGCTGCATATGAAAATCTGATCTCTGGTAAAATAAATTGGGAGTTTTTCCAAGCCGTAACTGTGTGAACTTTAACTAAGCACTTGGAGAAAAAGCTTGATGGGAACTACACAAGATACTGTATACTGTTTTGAAAAAATCCTGGGAGTAGCACCTTATGAAAAAGCTGTTATACAACCACTTAATTTTCAAACCACAAACTATCCTAGTAAGACAAGCTAGACATGCTGGGTACTGCTGTAAAAGCAAGGACAAACTTAAAAGCAACATTCTCCTATGGACACATGAACACACCAGTGTTGGCCAACCAGCAAAGACTTAATCATCAGCTCTGTATGGACTCTGGATGCTGTCTAGAGGTCATGACCAGAGCAATAGCTGATTGGTAAAGATGGAGAGAGAGACTCGAAATAATCCATGCTATCATGGCTTAATGAGGATATGATCTTCAATCCATTTAGTTGCTACAACTTTTAAAATGAATGCTTAAGTTCAAATAAATTATTATTGTTATCATTATGATGATGATGCCTCATCTTTGCAGTTCAGTTGCATATTGAAAGTGAATTTATAGAAATATTATATTGATATTAAATAATAGGTTAATTTGTAGTTAAACTTTTAATTCCCTATATCTATTTTATATTGTATCTGTTGATTGGTTTGATGATTTAGCAGTATTATTGGGGCCATGTCTTTTGCATATCTCTTGGTCACATGAAATCCCCAAATCCATCTCAGCCCATTTTTGTCTCTCTTTTTTGAATAGTAAAGACACTCTTCTTGCCTCTGTTTTTATACAATTAAAATGTGCCTTTTTATCTCTGTTGAACAGAAGAGACTTTTTCTCACCACTTGCCAATGGTCATTGTCTCTTGCCTCATCATTGAAATGTAAAGTCATACAGTAATGCCATTTCAATAGCTTTACTGTATGTTGTACTGCTCTACTTCATCAAAGAAAACTTTACCATTTTTGTACTCTTTTCATATATGGCTTGTTCATGGATTGATATGTGTACATTTTATCTATCAAGCTATGTTTGTATATTCTTGTTAATACTTCTTGTATGTATATAATGTATTTATCAAATTTTTCTACTCGTGCAAATGAGTTTATCTTTCCTTTCATTTGTTCAGTATTAGTGTATCATGAGATGTATTAATGCTAATATTTGACCATAGTGAGTGGGAACTTGATTAAATATCTTCCTGAGTACTTACTAAACCAATAGGGGTTTTGGTCAAAATTATGTAACAGCCTTTAAATTTCACAGAATTATTTTAACAAATTCCTTCTTATTTTTTGTTTTTTGTTGTTCACATGTTCTCCAACCTTCTTATAATATGCACTTATTTAAATAGACTCTTGTTCTGATCTTTTTCTTTAATAATATGAAGTGAAAACATTATCAAGTAGGTTTTTTAATATGCATTTAAATTTGCTCTTTTCAGCTTTTCAAATAAAGAACAAGTAACTCAGATGTATTTAAAATGATATAAAACAAGAAATATGTAAACAATTATAAAAAGTATCACTATTTATAAATGCTTAGATCTACTCAAATAATCAAGTTGTGAAATTTTTTTAATCTTAAATCTAATATCTGTTTTTACTGATCAAAGGTTCCAATATGGTATCCAATTCTAACATGCTAGATTGTGACATCATAATAAGTGAGTTCAAACTCTGATCACAGTATTACATACACTTTCAGACTAATACCCTTATGGAAAGTATGAGTCTCCTTATTCCTCCAGTTATGGTTTAAATAGTACCACTAATGTTCATCTATAAGGATGGCTTTGACATTAGATAACTCACAAATGTTAATACACAAAGAAATCAAACTAAAACAATTCTTCACTAGATCTATTAAGAAGGTTACTAAAGGGAGTTTGACCCTAACAGTTAATGTCATAGAAAATAGAATCTGCAACCCAAATTCAAATCTTGGACAAAGCTGTGTGCATTTCTCTTTACACTAATGCTCTTGGGAAAGGCATGAATCTATATGATCCTCTTCCCACTGGCTATGTATAACTAGTAAGGTTGATATACCGTTAGGCTCTATTATTGTATGAACCAGTATGTAACATAGACTAGTTTCTTTAGCCTTGATTAGACCACCAGGCTAAAAAAGGAAAAACTCTGAATTCTAACCATCTTTACTCTGCTTAAAAATTAGCCTTCTGTCACATCCTTCCCATTGTAGAGGAGTTGGGTAAATACACACTAAGAAGTTTACAAGAACTTTGCAGTCATCTTTTTTTTTCTTTCTTTTCTTTTTTTTTTGCAGGCATCTGAAAAAAAAAGCTAGAGAGTACCTCTAGCT